>SJYC01060997.1:0-97258 GCA_006408675.1 Madoqua kirkii
GGGTTGTGAATCAGACTTTTGCAGAGAGACTCAGATTTTGCAATAGGCACTTAATTAAAAATAAAATATATTGATGTAGTAGGCAAGTCGCGTTCCTGGGAAGGTAAAAATACAGTGGACTCCCCCACACCCCAGATGCTCCACCTGCCTGCTGTAATTACAGGGCTTCAGAGAGGAGGGGGGGAAAACACGACAGAGAGAAATCTGCTTGCATATTTTTCTTCTATTGTGCTGGACTCATTTGAATTATAATGTGTTGCTGGCCAGAGTAGGAAATTTTGTGCCTTGAATAATGAATCCCCCTGGAGCCCACTGTACCTGTACTTCTCTTTAGTGTCCTCTGAGAATAACGTGTTCGACATTCAAGTGACAACGCTGGAAAGGATTTCAAAGCCCCGGAGCCCCAGCCCACTCTGCCCCTGATGGCTCTTCCGCCTGCCCTCTCTTTGGCTTCCAAATGCAGCAAGTTCTTTCTTTACTTAAAATATGTTCTTCTTTTTCACGGGTCCTGGCTGTCCACAGAAACACAGTCCAGATAAGCAGGCTCTTCTAAATTTGAATCAGCCCTTCTTGTACAAAGGTTCCACGCTGCTAAGGTCCCCAGTATACTACCTGGATTTTTTTTTAATGGAAAAACCAGGGACCAGAGAGGTGCAATGTCTTGTCCCAAGCCAAAATAGGCTTTTCTGATGTTGATATTGACTGGCTCAGGCTGGCTTTCCATGAGGAAAAGAAATAGTAAACACACAGTAATTTAATAAAACAGACATGGTTTAAGTTGTAAGCAATATCTGAGCCTTTGGGACACTGCATGGTGCTGAGCAGCTATTTTGTAGAGGTTTGAAGTTAAGGGGCAAATGCTGGGGAAAATACTCAGGAAAATCTCAGGAAGATGAGAGAATAAAAGTTTCACAAAATGATAGAAGCAAATGGTCTTTCATGCCTAAACTTTCAGTTTTGTTTTTAATTGAGCCTTCTTTCTAGTTTGAAATAGATTCAAAGCTTTTTTAAAAACAAGTAACTTTTTGGCCAGATATATTAGGATATATCCATATAATACCATAGAACCAATTTTTAAGAAGTTCTTAACTGATATGGAAGGAGTTCCAAGATACATTACTGAGTAACAAGCAAATATACTATTATTTGAATGAGATGAAAAAATCAAAGGAGAGTATATATGCATATTTGTAAAGCAGTAGACGATCTCTGGACAAACATTGCTTTGGGGATGGGCTGTAAGGACAGAGAGAGGGGACTGTCCTCTATCTAAATCCTTTGTCTGTTTGTTTTTAAATGATGTAAATTAATTACTTGTTTAAAAAAATAAATAAAACCTGATAAATAATTAAACTCATTCAAGCTATAATACAGTCCAGTCAAGACATGGTGATAGAGGAAGGGATAGCATGGTTAACTGTTAATCCTGATTTTTTTTTTAAAGGTAATTATATTCATTACTTCCTCATTTTTTCATTGAGTCTGTTAATAACTTGCCAAAGGCAGCTGATAGGAAGTTTTCTTTTCTGCCTGCCCCTTCTCTCTAACCAAAGCACAGCCAGGCAGGGAAATAACATGAAAATGGGCTATAGGAAGAAAGAGAATAAAGAAGCAAAGACCAGGTTTAATCAGCAAGTTAACAAAGGACAACTGACTACACTCGTTTACTTTCTGAGCTGGGATGTTTCTTGTGTGTCCTGAGAACTATTTCAGGACTATGTTAAGTCCCCACTTATTAACATTCTGAGAGCTCTGAGCTGAAAAGCAGAGAACCCCAAAGCCTAGGAAAGGCAAGAACTCTGCCAGACCTTTGGGTCTGGCTGAACCGTCTTGAAACAGCTCTTTAGAGTCTGCTGTACCACTTTGTGAAGCCACAAAGAGCAGGGAAACTTAGAGGGTCATCCCTATGGTCTGAGATGTTCCCCTCCAAAACCTCTCAATCCTGTATCTAAGAAGCTTGGCTTTGCAGTTCAGCTGATTTCCAAGATACAGACAGTGAGCCCAGCTGGGCCCCAACAGGGGGCCGTCCTCCCGAAGACAAAACTGGAAACTTCCTGTCATAGGTTCTTCCTACTACTCCCACCTGCCTAACAGCCAAAAAACCAAAACATCAAAGGAGCAATATTGTAACAAATTCAGTAAAGACTTTAAAAATGGTCCACATTAAAAAAAATTAAATTCAAAAAATTTTTAAAAATCAAAACAAGCAGACCAAAGCAAGCACATACACATAAAAACCCTTCTCTTCTTTCCACCTGCTCTCTGATTCCCTTTCACAGAGCCCAGACCTTCCTTTCTCCACTAAGAGCAGGGTTTCTTAACCTTGGCACTATTGAAATTTCACACCATAGTTCTTTGTTATCAGAGGGCTGCCCTGTATATTGTAGGCTGAAGTGAAGTGAAAGTGGCTCAGTCGTGTCCGACTCTTTGTGACCCCATGGACTATACAGTCCATGGGATTCTCCAGGCAAGAATACTGGAGTGGGTTGCCATGCCCTCCTCCAGGGAATCTTCCTAACCTAGGGATCGAACCCAGGTCTCCCACATTGCAGGCAGATTCTTTACCAGCTGAGCTGAGCCACAGGGAAGCCCAAGAATACTAGAGTGGGTAACCTATCCTTTCCAGCAGATCTTCCCAACCCAGGAGAACCAGGGTCTCCTGCATTGCAGGCAGATTCTTCACCAACTGAGCTATCAGGGAAGCCCATATTGCAGGCTGGTTAGCAACAATCCTCACCTCTGTATACTGAGGGCCTGTGGCACCCCCCTCCAAGTTGGGGTGATGTATATACATATTTGTTAGGAGTCAGAGATAAGGTGTGCTTCCCTGGTGGCTTAGATAGTAAAGAATTTACCTGCAATGCTGGAGACCTGGGTTTGATCCCTGGATTGGGAAGATCTCCTGGAGGAGGACATGGCAATCCACTCTAGTATTCTTGCCTGGAGAATCCCCATGGACAGAGGTGTCTGGCGGATAAGATAGAAGGCAGGTAACATCAAGATGCTGTGCTAAATGCTTTCATTTACCCTTCCAAATCCACTCTCCATCTTTCACCTTGCTCTGTGCATCAGAAAGGTGACTCTCATGAACTGCACTGATAGGCTTCATCAACACGGTCTGTCTCTCGCTTCTGGTTAGGTTTGGCCAATGGGAAGAACTGGCTGGAGTGGAAAGGCAGGGAGAGTCTGAGATTGATTGCTCTGAATCCTTGCTGGCCAGCCAGATCGTGGCTGATTGACTGCTTCCCTCTTCCACAGGCCAAAGCTTCTGTCAGGAGGCTGTCCCAAAAAGCCACAGCTCTCTCTGGCATGCAGGAACTGCTCATTCCCCTAGGCCTTCAGGCCTAAAAGGGTAGCAGTTTCCTGGGGTTGCTAACTCCAGGATAATACACCACCCACCACTGGTTTCCCTAAACCCTGCCCACATTTTTAGTAGTCATCCCTTTATTAAAATCTCCCCAAATTAGTTTGAGTATTCCACCTGCTTCCTGCTGGGCCCTAACTGATACAGATGATTTGGGAAATCATTTGATGGAGGGGTTGTTGGTCTGAGACAAGATTTAGGAATTCCTGAATTCTTTGACCAAACATCCAATACATTGCAATGCCTTGAAGCCAAATGATCATAGTACCCTCTCTCTATTTCTCTCCCAATAACCAAAGACAGGCCAAGAGCTTGTACTCTTAGGAAACTTGAGAAAACATTTGCCCTGATAGCAAGAGTAGAGGTTGTCCAGGTCACACCTGGCCTTCTCACAACAGACATGATTGAGGACTAAAAAACAGCATGAGAGAGAAAAAAATAGCAAGATCTTCCCCCAAGAGAGCAAGTCATGTCCCCTTTATCAGTTAAGCCACATGAAAGGAAGAGGAAAATATTGGCATGTTCAGTCAAGTTCAGTTCAGTCGCTCAGTCGTGTCCAACTCTTTGTGATGCCATGGACTGCAGCATGCCAGGCTTCTCTGTCCATCACCAACTCCTGGAGCTTATTCTGGGCATGTTAACCCCTTTGTAAGTGCATTATCTGGAAAACGAGTGTCTTCTAATTGAACATCAAACTTTCTTCATAGACATAGAATGTCTCCGTCTTAATTCTGATGTGTCCAGGAGAAGGAGGAAAATATGGGCAAAGGGGTGTCCTCTTCATCATCCCCAGGGCTGTCTGGGTTGGACAGACAGAGGCTGTCCCGGGCCTCAACCGCCAGGAGGTAGGAAGAAGCAGAGCTCCTGTGTGGCTCTGACCCGTGAGCCCCAGTGATGAGGAGGGCAGGTGCAGCAGGGATGAACCCAGGGAGCCAGCTCTGCATCTGGTCATGCTGCCTCTGGGCCAGGCCAGGACAACAGCCTCGATTGTCCCTCCCAACAGTAGCCCTGCTGATCCCAGAGAAAAGAAAGCCATGGGGCCATTTGGATCAGGCCTGCACAGGAAGAATGCTGCCCTTTCTCTGCAGCTCTGGGTCCCAGAATCATGGAATCAACAGCTCAGAAGCTGGCAGTCCCCTCGGAGGCCTGGGCAGCCTCTCCCATGATCACATGGCCCAAGACACTCTGTTCTTTGTGACACCAGCTTGGCTGGGAGGGCTGAGGACCTCTGCAGACAAAGATGCTTCAGGTGGCCCCTGAACCTCCCTGGAAATTTATGGAAAGGCTTCTCTCCCCTGGGCTGTGCCTCCAGCCTGCCCTGCTCATCTGTCTCTGAGTGCCCCCACAACCTGATGCTTGGCTATTGTTCACATTAGACACAGCTCCTCATCTGATGCTAGAGACAGCATCAGGCTCAGTGAGCACAAGGGCAGCACGGACACCCTCGGGCCTTTTGCCTCATGCAGCTAACGTCAGAGATGTTTTATTAAACAAGAGTTGAGGTCACATTGCTTCTTGGATAAAAAGAACTTTGCTTCAAAGAAATTTACTTGCTAAACAACACTAGGAAAATTGCCAGACTGTCACTAGGCACAGCCAACCACTTTTGAGCTGCCCAGTGTTTCCAGAAGTGCCAAGTAATTCACTCACATTAGAACAGGACTCCAGAGAGCTGAGTGCAGAAACTCATGGACCCCCAGTTTGCCCCTCCATAAGAGCATAGAGGCTGGACTACATGAACCTCTAAGCTATTTCCAGCTCTATGCTCCATTCATAGTTGGGAACATCCTGTCTCTTGGCACCTACTAAGGAAAAGGTAGCCAAGAAGGAAAAAGAGGAGGGGCACCTGTGGGGGGCAGACCGCCTGGGTTCAAATCCCAGCTCCACGACTCACCATCTGTGTAACCCTGAGCGAGTTACTTCATCTCTCTCTCCTTCAGCTTCCTTATCTGAAAAGTGGGGAAAACGTTAGTACCTGCTTCACGGGGTTGTCGTGAGGCTCAGATATATTAACACCTGCCAAGCGTTTTGAAACACAGCTAGCACAGGTCAGGCGCACTGTGAGCATTTGCGATGTTCATTGCTCTCTTTGCTTGCACAGATACCATCGGAGTCTTTTCCTGTCACTAGTGCAGCCTTGCTAAAAGCAATTTGGCAAATGGGCTCTCACAGGGCAGAGAATGGTATTTTTCTGGGGGAATTGAAAATAATGCCAACTTTATTCCCTTCTCAGCTAGCATTCTCTTGGGCAGGGAAGGAGGCTTGGCGAGGGAGCTGCAGTCCTTACAAAACTTGGCAGGATGCCATTTCATCCAGATTGGAGAAGAAAGTGAAGCACAGAGAGGGGCGCGTCCAGAGGCTCCCTGCAAGTCATGAAGAGGTGCTAAGCCTTCTGCCTGATCCTGAGTCTGTGGAAGGCTCCTTCATCGACCACCCACTTCCTAGCTCCTGCTTAGAAAGGCTTGCATCAAGTCCCAGGTCTGTGCTCAGAACATTCTACACACAGCTGATCAGCTGGGCCATGCCAGTGAGTCATCTTGCAGCATTTCTAGAGGCCTAGAAGCCTACTCTAGGGGCCAAAGTGATAGGTAGTAACCGCAGTTGGATGGAAACTGAGGAGTCACTGGCTCCTTGGACCAGGAAAACCACCACAGAGGGAAGGACAAGTCTGGAGGCCCCCTTGGTAGGACTCCAATTTCAATGGACTAAGACCTTGGAATTCCAGCCCATACAGGGCTCAAGAGGCCCCATTAGCCAGCTAGTGCCTACACAGCCCATTAACAAATAGAAATTAGACAAGGCTCTGGGTTATGTCCCAGAGAAGGCAATGGCAACCCACTCCAGTACTCTTGCCTGGAAAATCTCATGGGCGGAGGAGCCTGGTAGGCTGCACTCCATGGGGTCGCTAGGAGGCAGATACGACTGAGTGATTTCACTTTCCCTTTTCACTTTCATGCATTGGAGAAGGAAATGGCAACCCACTTCAGTGTTCTTGCCTGGAGAATCCCAGGGATGGGGGAACCTGGTGGGCTGCCGTCTAGGGGGTTGCACAGAGTCGGACATGACTAAAGCAACTTAGCAGCAACAGCTGGGTATGTCCACTTCACTTCTCAAGATCCCACCCCCTTCCCTAGCCTGCTCTGCCCTTTGTAGAAAGTACCTCTGGTTTCCCTTGTCCTCTGACTTCTGGTTGGGTTTGGCAATAGGAAGTAGTACCATGAGAGCAGAAGGAAAACTCAAGTGAGCTCAGGGCATTCAGTTCCCTGGTCCTCACTAACCCACTCCATCCTGACCCGTTTACCTAAAGACATAACCACCTTACCGGAGTATGTTCTCTGTGTCCTTCTGGGCCCTGATATAAGCCAAGTGCTAGGCCAAGTGCTCGTCACCCCATCAGTTTTGCCTTCTCTTTTTCTTTTTGCATATTCATGGCAAACAGATAGGGAAAAAGTGGAAACAGTGACAGATTTTATTTTCTTGAGCTCCAAAATCTGTGTGGATAGTGACTGCAGACATGAAATTAAAAGACACTTGATCCTAGGAAGAAAAGTTATGACAAACCTAGACAACATATTAAAAAGCAGAGACATCACTTTGATGACAAAGGTGTGTATAGTCAAAGCTATGGTTTCTCCAGTAGTCAAGTATGGATGTGAGAGTTGGACCATAAAGGAGGCTGAGCACCGAAGAATTGCTGCTTTCGAATTGTGGTGCTGGAGAAGACTCTTGAGAGTCCCTTGAACACCAAGGAGATCAAGCCAGTCAATACTAAAAGAAATCAACCCTGAATATTCATTAGAAGGACTGTTGCTGAAGTTGAAGTTCCAATACTTTGGCAACCTGATGTGAAGAACTCACTCATTGGAAAAGACCCTAATGCTTGGAAAGACTGAAGGCAGGAGGAGAAGGGGATGACAGAGGATGAGATGGTTGTATGGCATCATCGACTCAATAGATATGAGTTTGAGCAAGTTCTGGAAGTTGGTGATGGACAGGGAAGCCTGGCGTGCTGCATTCTGTAGGGTCACATAGAGTTGGAATGACTTACCAATTGAGCAACAACAACCATAAAAGAATACCTATGACATGTATGCAAAATATGAATCACAACCCAACTTAAAACTATAAGCACATCATTGCTTTTGAAACTTGGTGTATTTCACAGCCACGTTTCTATCACCAGACATGCACCCATGCAGGTAACACACACACACACGTAGTTCACTAAAGGCTGAGGAAAAGAAATCACTTTCTTTTTTCACTTGTCAGTTCAGGGTTGATGGCTCAGCTGGCACATCTGAACCAAGAGCCTATGCATTGGTAATGCCACGGAGTAGGACAGCCACACAAAGTCAGATCCTCAGTGGTGGAACCCAGGAGGCAGGTCACACAAGTCATTCCGATAGTCCCTTCTGCTTCCCAATGGGGAGTAGGGACAGACTGCCACACACCCAGGACGCTGGGGCAGCTTTCCTTCCTTCCTGCTGTGATAATCATTACTGTACACAGACCAGCAATTTGGCGCCTCAGCAGCCAGACTCCTGGTAGGTGCCTGAGCCTGACCATTATGGAGGATATTATGATCGTGATTATAGGATGGCTGAGCCGTCCAGCAAAGTGACCGGTAATTTGCAATCTAATGGCCATTCAGTGGTGGGTAATATTATGGACCTAACCCTGCAATTGTAAAACAACCAGCCCTCTCTAATGTAGCAGTTTTCCCATCAAAAGCCCAGCCTTTGCTTTTGATTTCTGGCTAATCAGTAGCTGTGCCAGCTTTGGCTTCAGCTTTGGAGAAGCTAAACAAGGGAGCGTGAAATGATACACTCCTCTTAGGGCCCCTGAATGCGAAGTTTAGGCAGCTCTGACAAGTGAAGGAAAAAGCAAGTGAAAGAAGCATCTGGAAGGCAATTCATTTCTTAAAAGAGCAACAGAAGCTGGTCCCAAAAGCTTCGCAGAATGTACCAAGTGTTTCCTGGGAATCTGGAAGACTGACATAGACAAGTGTATGCCCACGTCCATACCCACAGCCCATCTCATTTCTGGATGCACACACACACACATACGTGCTCACACACACATATACGTGCACCCACAGGAGAATACTGTTCTTTCCACCCAAGGTCGCTCACTGACAGAGACTCCCAGAATAGGCGCTGAAGGTCTCTGCTCCATGCTGGCCCCAGTGCTGCTTGTGGGCCCAGCTCAGTTCCATCTGCCTCAGTGTCAGCGGGCCTTGTTGGGAGACAAGTCAGTCTGATCACAGGCCCAGGTCATACATGGGTCACAGTCCACTGGGACACTTTCATTTAATGCCACTCCTTAGGACCATACAGTGCAGTGGGTGGGAATGGTTGGCACTTATGAGTTCAAATCCATCACTAATGACTGGGGTGACCTTGAGCCATCAACTTAGCCAAGAGTACATCATTAACTTTCTGCCCAACAAGGCAATGGCCTGGCTTTTCTGAAGCTCAGTTTCCTCAGCTATGAAACAGGGATGATATAGTACCTTCCCTATCTCACAGAGGATATGCTGTGAACCAACTGATCTCTTGTCTGCATAAGTGTTTTTGAAAATAAACTAGGATGTAGAGAAGCTAGGGAGCGCTGGGTACTGGCCTGCAGGGGGAATCAATAGCACATTCTGCTTCAGCCCCTCCCCCTTATCTTAGCGCTTATGAGGAACACCCTGATTAGTTGTTTGGCAAACCTCATCTGCATTCCGTGTTGGCACGTGCCTGCAGACTGGCTCTCCAGCTGTGTATTGACCATACTGTATTAACAGCCATGGCCAGGAGAACTCCAGAATGGAAGGAAGGAAGTGGAAAAAAAAAGGAGGGAGGGAAGGGATTGGAGAGGGAGGGGAGGAAGGGAGAAAGGCAACAGACTCGGTTGTCTCAACCTACAGTCATATTACAGGTGGAAAGTAGTGCTTTCCAACACACACGGTGGGGTCTTACCTTTCCAATTCTGCCTTCTTTCCTAGGCAGAAAGGACACCTTACCATGTGCCCCCCATAACTGCAAGCCATTCCCAACAAAGCAAAGCTTAATGAGCACAGAGTCTCCTCCTTTCCTTCTAGAACTTGCACCAGGTCATTCCCAGAGCAAGGAGGCAGCAGGAGCAGGCAGTTGACTGATTAGTACACGGTGGTGGGACTTACTGATGGCGCCTTTCAGTTCTGGTTATAAGTGATCCATGTGGTCAGAAAGGGACTATGACCTGTGAGTCTTCACCCAGCCCTGAGGTTCACCAGAGCCTGGTTGTGCCCCTCCTCTGACCTGCCCCACTGTTGCTCTCTCACCCAGGGACATGGGACAATCGAATGTCCACTCCAATGGGGTAGGGGAACATGGGAACCAGAGTCCAACAGGTAGATGGGTCAAGCCAAGAGAGATGATGAGCAAGATGCAATTCCTATTGTCCCTGGCCTTGAGTCCAGATTTGTAGTGCCTGCCTGCAATAAATTCAGAGGAGGCTTGCAGTGGAACTGCAAGGGGGAAAAGGAAGGTAATTGATAAATAGCTAAAGAGAAAGAGATTGGGCAAGCAAGAAAGCAGATAGATTACCAAGAAAGAAAATAAATAACCCTAGAAACCATGGTGGACATTGGGTTGCCTCCTCCAAATCCCTTCCACCTTAGATGATTAATCTAAGTCCATAGAGTAATCCCACTGGACATGCAACTGAACTGGAGTTTATGAAACATGGGGGAAAATTTCCTCCCTCTCAAGAGAAAGCCCTAGGAATAGAAAGTCTTTCTTCCTTCAGATATTATTGCATTCACAATGTGATGACTGAAACAGTTGTAACCATCTTGCTACCAACCAGATGATGAAAGTGAAAGTTGCTCAGTCATGTCTGATTCTTTGTGACCCCATGGACTATACAGTCCATGGAATTCTCTGGACCAGAATACTGGAGTGGGTAGCCTTTCCTTTCCCCAAAGGATCTTCCCAACACAGGGATCAAACTCAGGTCTCCCTCATTACAGGCGGACTCTTTACTATTTGATGAAGTAAATATGAAAAATGTCAGAAGGGAGAAGCACAAAGAATATGGGTTCTTGATGACATCATTCATCTAAGAAACAGCCAAGCCTAGCATCTATCCAAACTGGATCTTCAAGTATGTAAGATAATGCACGTCCTTTGTATGTTATACTGTGCTCAGTTGTGTCTGATTTTTTTGTGACTCCTTGAACTGTAGACTGCCAGGCTCCTCTGTCCATGGGCTTTTCCAGGCAAGAATATTGGAGTAAGTTTCCTCCCAATGGATCATTGCAATGCAGGGATCTATCTCATGTCCCCTGTGTCTCTCGCCTTGGCAGGTGGACTCTTTACTGCTGAGCCATCTGGGAGGCCTATGTGTGTCCTTTATATGAGCCCTAATACAGTCTCAGTAGGATTTTCTGTTAGTTGCCTCTTAGGCTAGCACCTTACTTGATATAAGAACCCAAGTCAAGGGAAACCAGGACACTAAGGCCAGAGTGGACTCACACGCCACATTCCATATTGAACTGGTGAGGCTCTAACTGCTCCCTGTAAACCTAGGATCAGTCTCGGCGTAGTGTGGAGCCAGCTGAGTCTACAGGTGTGGAACTCCCAGCTTCAGCTGCCAGTCAAAGCGCTAAGAGGGCACAGAGCCAGCCAGCCCATTATAAAAGCCCACTCCAGGGCTTCCAGAACACAAATGTCCAGGCCAGTTGGGCACTTCCCCCTCCCTGTAGGGGCCTCCCCTCAGCCTCCTCACCAGCCAGACTCTGCAGCTGCCAAGCATAGAGGCTGACTCCAAATGGGAACAGTGCTCCAAGGAGCCCCTCTCAGAATGGTATATCCCTAAACATCTGGGGCTTTGGGGGCACTTGTCCCCTGTAAAAGTCCTCATTCCAGAGCAATGGAAATAAGTGCACATTGAGAAGCATCATCTCTCCGACCCTCTGCTTGGCATGCTGGGGCAGCAAGAAGCTTGAGTTACACGTGTTTCAATGGGAATTGCTATTTCTGACTCTAGGTATAAAAGCCTTCTGAGTTCTCAAGCTGTTTGTGACTAGTCCTCTTTCAACAGGACAGGCAGGCCAAAGATCATTGTTGTTGTTTAGTCACTCAGTTTCTGACTCTTTGCAACCCCATAGACTGTAGCGCCCCAGGTTCCTCTGTCCATGGGATTTCACAGGCAACAGTACTGGAGGGGTAGCCATTCGCTTCTCCAGGGGATCTTCCTGACCCAGGGATCAAATCTGTGTCTCCTGCTTGGCAGACAGCTTCTTTATTATTGACCCACCAGGGAAGCCTCAACAAACACTAGTATTGACTTAATTACCCATCAGAGATCTGTAGAATGCCCAGAGAAGTGCCTCAGGAAGCACATCTCTCAGTTTAATGGTGAGGAAACAGAGGTCTAGAAATTTGAGAGGCGTTCACGGCACCACACAATCAGTGACTGAGGCACAGCTAGAGTCCAGGTCATTTCACTCATGGTCCCGGTTTTTTCTTTCCTCAGATATGACAAAGGTCTAGGTGGGGGTGTCAAGAACAGGTGGCTAATGCTTCCAAATTAATAGTGCTACTGCGGGGACCCTCTGGGGACAAGGCTGCTTTTACACCTAACCAAGTTTTTTTCATCATAAATCATGAGCAACAGTGTTGGTGTATTATGTCGTTCAGTGGCCAGTAAGCACTTTTCTCCTAATCTGAGAAAGAGGTTTTTGGCCATGGGCATGGAACCCAAGCTGCACGAGCAATGTGTCAGCAGACAGTGTGGGCACAGAGCTAGTGAAGGGTGCCCTGGTGTGCAGCGGGCACACCGCCCCCAAGAACAGGCGCTGGGCACAGGCAGAGCCCCAGAATCAACTCCATTCTGTTGTCTGGCTGCCTAGAGAGGGCCCTTAGATAACAGCCATGTTCACATCCAGTGGGAGGTTGGGCTAGCTTCTCAGAGTCAAGGAAACTAAAGACCACCTTGTCCCCAAGAGGATCACAGCCCCCCGTGTAAGCTCCTCCCTCTTGACCATAAGAGTGGGTGAAACTGTGTGTTTGAATTTTTATTATCCAACATGGTGTCACTATGACAAACCTACACATTGTATTAAAAAGTGGAGACATCACTTTGATGACCAAGGTCCATATAGTCAAAGCTATGGTTTTTCCAGTCGTCATGTATGGATATGAGAGTTGGACCATAAAGGAGACTGAGCACCGAAGAACTGATGCATTTGAATTGTGGTGCTGGAGAAGACTCTTGAGAGTCCCTCGGACAGCAAAGAGATCAAGCCAGTCAATCCTAATGGAAATCACCCCTGAATATTCACTGGAAGGACTGATGCTGAAGATGAAGCCCCAGTGCTTTGGCCACCTGATGTAAAGAGCTGATTCATTGGAAAAGACTGATGTTGGGAAAGATTGAGGGCAAGAGGAGAAGGGGGTGACAGAGAATGAGATGGTTGGATGGCATCACTGACTCAACAAACATGAGTTTGAGCAAACAAACTCAGGGAGATAGTGAAGGACCAGGAAGCCTGGTGGGCTGCAGTTCATGGGGGTCACAAAGAGTCGGACATGACTCAGCGACTAAACAGCAGCATAGTGTCACAGATACCGTGGGAGAGGGGGAAGAAAGTCCCACAGGATGCAGAGCTCCCACCGTTGGTGCAGCCCCTCCATTCTCACCTTCTCCCCAGCTCCCTGCAGGAGCTGACACAGAGGGTGTGTAGACTATTCTGAACCCTGAGACTATAGAACTGGGGAGGACCTCAGAGATGACCCCAGGAGTTCCAGTGAAGGACTCTAGGGCAGGAACTAAGTGTTAGGGACAAAATTATGATTTCAGGTTTTCAAGCCCAACCTCCAGGGATTCTCATTCAGAAGGCTCAGAAATCTGCATGTTTAAGAAGCTCTCAGGTGATCTCCCAACCACAGTAGTGAGTCAGTACTCCCTCCACAAGAGACGAACCTGTGGTCCAGCGATCCAAGTCACTCAGCCTGGGAGAGCACAGTACCATAGGGGTCACAGGCCACAGACACGACTCCTCCTAGTGGGGCTGAGTATTAGTTCTGTACCTCACTGGCTGGGGGACTTCAGCAAAAGTCTCCTCAACACTCTGACCCAGAAATTCCACTATTAGGAATTCTCAAAGGCCACAGGGCTCTGGCAGGAGTTTGTGATAGTAAAGGACTGGAACCAACATAATTTTCCATCAAGAAGAGACTAGTTGTATGAATTAAGGCACATCCACGCTATGGCACACTATGAAGATTCTACATGGAAAACAGCAAAACAACAGGCTCTGCACGCACTACCATAAGCCGCAAAAAAGGCCAGGTGTGGTCCAAGGCCAACATCTGTACCTGCATCCCCTCCTGCCCACCTCAGTGGCCTCTTCCTTCTCCCTCCACCCATATGTTCAACAAAGGACCTCAGCCTGGTGGTTCCATCTCACAAATGTCCCTGGATTCATGCACTTCATCTATGCTGCACCATCTCCGTGTGGATTCCTGCAGCATCTTCCCAGCCCAGTCTCCATGATGCATCCTTACATGCAGATCTCACCACTCCAGTCCCTCCCCTATTAAATCCCTTCAGTGTTCACCACTACCAATGCTTCAACAGGGCCCAGAAAGTCATTCCTGACCCCTGCATCCTTCTCCAGCCTCATCTGCTGCAACTTCCCGTTCTCTTACCATACATTTTTAAGTCTTAAGATGCATCACATCTTCCCTCTTACCTCATATGTGAAGCACTCTTTCTCCTTATTCCCCTACACACACTCCTTATTTAGCTAAGGTGTCATCTCCTTTACAACTTTTCCTTAATCCCCTCCCTCCCACCATGCTGAGTCCAGGTGCCCCCATAATATCCCCTTGATATTGCTTCGTCCATGATAACATGTTCCTTGCCACTGTCATTGCGTGATTCCTTCTCCACACATCTCGGGGCAACTTAACCTCTAGGAAAGGAGAGGCTGGGTCTACTTCATTTGTAGGTCTCCAGGGTCCAGCACTACTGTGATGCAGATGCTTAATAAGTATTTGCGCAATGAATAAATAATAGTATTCACTGCATATGTGTGCTAAATTGCTTCAGTCATGTCTGACGCTGTGCAACCCTATGGACTGTAGCCTGCCAGCCTCCTCTGTCCACGAGGATTCTCCAGGCAAGAATACTGGAGTGGGTTGCCATCCTCCTCGGGGGCATCTTCCCAACCCAGGGATCAAACTTGTGTCTCTCATATCTCCTGCACTGGTGGGTGGGTTCTCTACCACTAGCACCACTTGGGAAGCACTACATTATATTAAAAATTATCTGAGCTAATCAGTGGTAAACTGTGTGTAACAGGTGCTGAGGACAGAAAGATGAAACAGTGTCTAGGACATAGGGAACTTTTTTTTTAATGTCAAATAAGTACAGGATGGATCTTTTCTTCCTGTTGTATATTACACCACCCCAAGTTTAACCAGTACTAGAGAGACACACAACATCACACAGTAATAACTCAAAGCCAAAGAAATAGGGTAGAGGAAACAAATACCGTCATAGAGGTTAAAGAATTAACATTCAAATTCTCCTTAAGAAAAACACAGACGACTTTGAAAGTTGATTTATTTTTTCAAGCTATGAAGATCATAACCTGAGAAAAATATTATTTGGAGAACACTAACTAACTTATGTATCATGTACTAGTGTTGAAGATCAGTGTTTCTCTTAATGTATTTAGATTTCATGCAAGAATATAAAGCTTCCCAGGTGGTGCTAGTGGTAAAGAACTTGCTTCCCAATGCAAGAGACATAAGAGATAGAGTTTCATCCTTGGGTTGGGAAGATTCCCTGGAGGGGGCCCTGGCAACCCTCTCCAGTTATCCTCACCTGGAGGATCCCATGGACAGAGAAGCCTGGTGGGCTATGGTCCATAGGGTCACAGAGTCTGATACAACTGAAGTGATTTGGCACACACACAAGATATAAGCATCCTCTTTTCTAAACTTCTTTATTCCAGTTTTATTGAGATATAATTGATATATAGCCTTGTATTCGCTTAAGTGTAAAACATAAGGATTTGATACAAGTATATGTTATAAAATAATTACAAGAAATGTAGTCAGTGTTCATCACCTTACATGGTTACATTTTTTTTCTCTTGTGACAATTCATCTTTTTCTGTAGGGCACCCGTCACAATTTGCAAAAGTATGTTTAGCTGAGCATTTATTTGTTGAATATTTAGCTCTGCCATTTGCCTTTAAGCTATGATAAAGGTAAGAACAATGACTATCTTGTAACACCAGAACCCCACACATGTCCAAGCCATTGGTAGGTGTTCAGTAAATATTTATTCTCTGAATGAATGGATGCATGACTGGCTACATGCTTGAGTGAACAGAATGCAGCATGGGAGCTCGTTCATCCTTGGAAAAATACTGAGCATTAGATAGGAGAAAGGCATCATGAAACCACCCTGATGAAAGAAACACATGCAAAAAGAAGTGAGGATGAGCCAAGGTCACAAGTGAATCAGTTTTGTTTGTTTATTTTTAATGGATAGACAACCAAAAATATGGAACCAAGAGGAGAGGTGCTATAATAGACCACTGACCATCCATTCAGAGCATTGTTACACCACTGAGCTGTAAATAAAATCCTGCTTACCTAAACAGAGCTAGTGAGCTTATGTGTTGTTTGTGTTTTGCATAGGCTGCCCTCGTCAGCCTCCATGTTCAACTATCCCAATCAACTGCCGGCTACAATTAGGGAGTGCTGGAGAAAGGGCATTGGAGAGAGATCAGCGTGCATATTTTGTCTTCTATTGTGGCTGGCTCATTTGAATGATAATGTATTGCAGTCTGGGGTGTAACACAACCGCGCTGAATAATGAGGCAGCCCTGGACTCCAGATACCTGAGCAGCGGTTAGTAGCCAGCAACAAAGCAGGGATAGCATCTTTGGGCAATAAAAAAATGACCTCAATGTGGGGCGAGACAGATGCTAGGAAATACCCCACTGCAGGCACCATCGGGAGCTTCCATCATTGACAGCTTCATTTACTGTATTCATGGCCATTTTTCCAGCCGAGAGACTTAAAAGCATCTGGCTGGTGGCATCCTGAGGTGATGAAACATGTTGGGGAGGGAAGCGGGGGAAGGCCAGAGGAGGTCCAGAATCCCCATCCCCAGGGGACATTTAACACCCATGAGCCTGCTATTTGTCTTCCAGGATTCAGAAAAAAGCTTGGCCCAACTCAGGGGACAGAGCCAGAGGACAGCTGAAGGGCTCTACCAGTTTGAGGATTTTCAAATGTCCCTTTATTTTTGTTAACATGGACATCCCTTGTAAGAAGCCCACCCGTGTGTAGATACCTGGTCCTGGAAACCTGAAGCCAGGTACCAAAAGCAGCATGGTACGTGATTCAGAGTACAGTTTCTAGATCCAGACTGCCTGGGTTTGAAGCCTGGCCCGCCACTTAGCAGCAGTGGGATAGTTGTGTGCCTCAACTCCTCCATCTACAAAATGCAAAGATGATGATAATAGCCATTCACCTTCTCCAGGGGGTCTTTCCAACCCAGGAATCAAACCCAGGTCTCCTGCTTGCAGGTGAATTCTTTACCATCTGAGCCATCAGGGAAGCCCATAATAGTATTTACCTCCTACGAAAGTTTGCTGTAAGGTAATTGTGTAAATCAGTTAAAGCAGTTGAAACAGTGCCTCATACATATTTAACACCTGATAAATATTAGCTGGGCTTCCCTGATGGCTCAGACAGTAAAGAATCTGCCTACAAAGCAGGAGATCTGGGTTCAGGGGTTGGGAAGATCTCCTGGAGAAGGAAATGGCTACCCACTCCAGTATTCTTGCCTGGAGAATCCCATGGACAGAGGAGCCTGGTGGGCTACAGTCCATAGGGCTGAAATATGTCAGACATAACCTAGAGACTAACACTTGCACTTTTTACAAGTATTGTTATCAGTTATCCTTGGGCTTCCCAGGTGGAGAATCCACCTGCCAATCCAGGAGATGCAAGGGACACGGATTCGATCTCTGGGTGGGAGAAGGAAATGGAAACCCACTCCAGTATACTTGCCTGGGAAATCCAGGGACAGAGGAGCCTGGCGGGCTACAGTCCATGTGATCAGAAAGAGTTGGACACAACTGAGCGTGCGCGCGCGCGCACACACACACACACACACACACACACACACCAGCTTTCCTCTGCAAATGCCAGGAGACACTGGATCTCCGGGTGGAACAGTGTGTCTGAATGGGATCGGTGTAGGCTCTGGAGTCAGACTGATCAGGGCCCCACTCAGTTACCTCCCAGCTGGGTCACCTTGGGCAAGCAACTTAACTCCCTGAGCCTCAGCTTCCTCATATGTAAATAGGAATGTCTACCAGTAACTCTGGAGAAGGAAATGGCAACCCACTCCAGTATTCTTGCCTGGAAAATCCCATGGACAGAGGAGCCTGGTGGGCTGCAGTCCATGGGGTCGCAAAGAGTCGGACACAACTGGGCAACTTCACCAGTAACTACTTCATAGTGTTGTTGTGAGGCACTGACTACATAATACAGCCACTGAAAAGAGTGCCTGACACAAAGTACACTCAGTGAATGCTGTGTAATAATAATGCCAGTGCTGTGCTATCATCATCATTACAAACCACCACAAGGTGTTTGGTTTTTAAACAGGCAATGGTATGCCATGAAATGTTCATTTGAGGAATTATCTGTCCCAACCTGTGTGCCTGAAATCCTCACTGTCAGCAGGTTGGAAAGTGGACTAGAGAGGGTAAGTCCTGGGAGGGGGTATCCAGTTAAGGCTGCTGCAATGATAAAGCAGAGGGTGGTAACTGCAGAGTCATCCCTTCAACTTCCTTAACCTGGACCTACTCATTGCAATTAACTTTTTAAATTTCTGTTTCTTGGTTTTGCTATGCCATCCCTTTCCCTGAGGGTACTGATAGATAAGGTCTAGTTTACTTGATAAAAAGTGACGATGTAAGTGAAAAAAAAAAAAATCCCCGCCACGCATATACATACTCCACTTAAACATGTATTGTTTAATTTGTCTCCAGTTAAATATGCCACCCAACTGTATTAATAATAAATTATAGCACCAAGACTTCCTAAAACCTTTCTGGAATACTACACATCATTAATACACAGGGCTCCTCTCATAGCTCAGTTGGTAAATCTGCCTGCAATACAGGAGACCTGGGTTCGATTCCTGCGTCAGGAAAATCCCCTGGAGAAGGAAATGGCAACCCATTCCAGTATTCTTGCCTGGAGAATCCCATGGAACAGAGGAGCCTGACAGGATCCAAGAGTCGGACATGACTTAGCAACTAAACCACCAACCACCAAGTTATGTTAGTGACTTGGAGCTGGAGGAGTGGAGGAGGGAGTGACAATAGGTAAAGTTATTTTGAATCTGCACCTGGACACCTATGCCGATAAAGGCATCCCGGGTACCAATCCCGTAGCCTTCTGCGTCCTGAGTTGCAGAACCTCAGGGGAACAGCGAGCCTGCAGCTGCACCCTGCCCCCATCTTTGGTGCTCACACCCCACCCCCGCTTTCATTCAGTCATTTCTAAACGCTTTTTCATGCAGGAGTGAGGGCCCACCTGACTGGGCTCACTATCACAGTGACGAACACACCTTCTCCCTCATCTCCCGGGCTTGTCAGTTGAGCCCAGATACGTGAATGGCAAAACAGGCCCAACTGGAGCCCAGACAGTGCTCATCATCTTGACACCGGGACAAAGGAAGGAAATTCCATTATGTCACCTTCTACAAGCAAGAGACAGCGACAATTTCCTCGTAAACACTGTCCTGACACTGTTATGATGTATCTCAAGCACTTCTAATCAGTATGGAAGCTGGAGAGACTGCGGAAGCTCTTCAGCCTCAAAGACGCAATTCAGTGCTCTCCTGTTGTTATTGAAATAACCTGGCTAAGAGCATACCGCTTTCTGCACCCATCACATTATATGTGTGTGCCTGTGTGTGTGTGTGTGTGTGTGTGTGTGTGTGTTGGTTACTCTGGGTGAGCGTAGAAATCAGAAATATTTAAATTCAGCTACCACATTTTCACTTGTATTTACTCACTGTCCTTTCTGTATTTCTCCTCCAAATTATAAAAAGGGAAAAGATTTTATTTCTCCAGTTTTGAAAAGGAAAAGTACTTTCATTTTTTAAGTTGTGAAGAGAGAGAAGGCTTTTCTTTCTGTAACTTCTTACCGACAGCAGCAATTCGGGCTTGGGTTTCTAAAGGTTTGGTCAATACTATCCAACTATTAAAGTGTTTGTTTAAAACTGGCTTGTTCTTTCTCTACAAATTACTTATTAATTATAAAGGTAACCACCTTAACCATGTGATCAAAGGTAAAATATCACCAATAAGAGGACAAACTGACATCACGTACCTCCTGATATGACATATTCAGAAAGAAAGAACACCACTTAAGTGATACTCCAACACAGTCATCAGTTCAGTTCAGTTGTTCAGTCATGTCCAACTCTTTGCAACCCCATGAATCATGTGGAAATATCAGACAAATCCAAATTGAGGGAAATCTATAAGACATCTAGGCTCTACTCTTCAGAAAAGTCTATGTCATGGGAAAAAAAATAGCCAGACAGAGAAACTGTTCTAGATAGGAGACTTAAGAGGATGTATGTAAAACTGCAGTATTGGATCAATGTTAAATTTTAAGAATCTGACAGTTTTATAAGAGACTGCTTTCTTCTTAGAGATACATATGAAAGTATTTGGGGAGTAAAGTCCGCAACTTACTCTCAAATGGTTTAGCAAATAGTAATAAAAACGTGTATATGTTTATTAATGTGTATATTTTATTATTTATACACATAATATATATGTGTATATATTTTATTAAGAGGACTGTATACAGTCCTTCTTATCTAGAACAGTTTCTCAGTCTGGCTTTTTTTTTTTTTTCATGACATACACTTTTCTGGAGTAGAACCTAGTTGTCTTATAGATTTCCCTCAATTTGGATTTGTCTGATATTTCCACATGATTTAACTCATGTTATGACTGTGTTGGTAGAAGTATCACTTAAGTGGGCTCTTTCTTTCTGAGTATATAAGGACAAATATATATAGAGAGAAAATGAATATGAAAAAACATTAACAGTTGATGAGCCCATTTAAAGGATAAATGGGTGTTTGCTGCACGAGTCTTAAAACTTTAAAGTTTTCAAAATAACAAGCTGGGGTAGGAGCATGATGAGTCTATTTACTAAATGAAGATAGAATATCAGAGAAAATACAGAAGAATATCTTTCTAACATTAAAAGTAGGAAAGCATTTCTTAAACAGAACACTAAACACACCAAGCATAAAAGAAATGTTAGTAAATTATATTACATTGTATTTAAGAATTATTTTCATCAAGTGAAACTTTAAAAGGTAAAAAGTCAAGTCAAAATTGATAAAAGATATTTGCAATGTACAAATCTACAACGTTATGGTATCCAGAATATATAAAGAATATTTTTATACTAAATCAAGAGAAAATTGAGCAAAATGCATAAACAAGTATTTCACAGTAGAGGAAATACATGGTTCATAAATATTAAAAAAAAAAACAACTGCTCAATCTCAATAGTGATCAGGGAAATTAAAATGAAAATAAGAATAAGGTAACAATTTTCACCTAGAATGACAAAACTTAAGAGGATAATTCCATGGACAGAGGAGCCTCCCGGTCTACAGTCCATGGAGTCATAATGAGTCAGATGTGACTGAGCTACTGAACACGCATGCAGAACATTTAGATCAACAAATCATTATCTCCTGGTAAAGTGAAAGTGTTAGTCGCTCCATCATGTCCAACTCTTTTCAACCTCATGAACTGTAGTCTGCCAGGCTCCTCTGTCCATGGACTTCTCCAAGCAAGAATACTGGAGTGGGTTGCCATTCCCTCCTCCAGGGGATCTTCCCGACCTAGGGATCAAACCCGGGTCTCCTGCATTGCAGGCAGATTCTTTACCCTCTGAGCCACCAGGAAAGCCCATATCCTGGTAAAGGAAAGTGTAAATTAGAATGGTCACTTGGAAAGCAATTTGGCATTGGTTTTCACTAGCTGCTCACCAAATCTACTTCATTTTTCTCCTGGATACACAGAAAGACTATATTTCCCAGACTCATTGCACTTAGGTGTGGCCATGTGACTGTGTTCTGGCCAATGGAATGTAAGCAGAAATGATCAATGCCACTTCTTTGACTTGCCAATAAAACTTCCTTTGGGACTGGCCAGACTCTGACTTTCCCATGTGTTAGCTATTTGTACATTCCCAGGATGACTTTGGAGGCCTCATTTTCAAAATGGGAGGATTCTGTCATCCTGAATTCCTGAATGACTTGGTGGAAAGAAGCACACCTCCTCCCCCCACCCCCATCCCATCTGCAAATATACTTTACATGAATAGGATTCCTTCTACTGCATTAAGTCTCTGACATTTTGTTTTCTGTAACAGCAGCTAGTGATACTTTATAAATATAGGCTTTAAGTTAAACATTTGCATATGCTACAAGCCAGAAATTCAATTCTAAATAAATGCCCTAGAGAAATTCTTACACATGTATACAAAGAAGAATATCTAAGAATGTTCTTAGCAGCACAGGCTGATATAGATATAAACTGATATAGATTGAAACAATATGAATAGTAAATCAAGGTTAAAAAAAATCACACAATGAAATATTATACAGAAGTCAAAGCACAGCTACATACAAGATGAACTATAAAAATATAAACTTGAGGGGGAAAAGATAAGCCCTAGAAGACTATATAAAAGCTGTCATACTGAATAAAAAGTTCAAAAACAAGCAAAACTAAACAATTATATTAGTCTTTGTTGTCGTTTATTCACTAAGACATATCTGACTCTTTCGTGGCCCTACAGACTGTAGTCTTCCAGGCTCCTCTGTCCATGGGATTTCCCACACAAGAATATTGGAGTGGGTTCCCATTTCCTTCTCCAGTGGATCTTCCCAACCCAGGGGTTCAACCCACCTCTCCTGCATAGCAGGCAGATTCTTTACCATGGAGCCACCTGGGAACCCAATTACTGTCTAAGCATTCACTTATTTGTATTAAAACCACTTTTTAAGATAGGGGAAAGATACACAAAAAATTCAGGAGTGTGGTTACCTCTAACTGTAGCTGGCATGCAAAATGAAACTGTTGGCAACAACCATCAAAATGGTCATCAACTGGAAGCAGCTGTGGGGAGGGTCATGCCAAGGATGGGATAGGAAGACACTCAAAAGAAGGTTCAAATTATTAGTAATTTTATAGTTCCTGAAATGAGTGGTGGGTTTGTGGACTCCATTCTATCACTCTTTAAAATACACATCAATGTTGCATACATACGTATGTATATTTTAAAAGGAAGTACATTAATTAACCTCTGTCCTCACATATTATCCAGCTCTTATGAATTTCCAGGTTCTACTTCTGAGCAGGAAAGGCAATCATCTGTGGGTATTTAGGTTATGCACAGCACAAGGGAATATCACCCAAGATGGTGCCAAGGCAGCTATATATTTATTTATATGAGAATGTGTGCATGGCACAAAGACATGGCTTCAGGACAGGGAAGGCTCTGGAGCAGCCGGCACACCTCGCCTTAACACCTTCTAACATCTCACCCCCTCATCCTCCAAGCTCTACTCCAGGAAGTGGCAGGCACATCTCCCTGGCACACACTTTCATCTCATACCCTAACCTGTGTTACTCCTCTCACTTGCTAACCCATCTTGAAGGTTTGCCCCTCCCCCTGCCAATTCTATATGGGGAGGAAAAGGGAAGTGATATAGACACATTGCCGTAGGCAGGGGCACCCTGTCTTAGCAGGTGGTGGGCAGGCATGAGTAAGGTCAATGTATGCACACAGCCAGGCACTAGATACCCGGAGAGCCAGGGACAGTTCACTGCATATGCTTAGTCAGGTTATGCAATAATACTCTAATCTAGTTTTTATTATTGCTATTGTTTGGCTTGTTTGACTTTCTTGAGGAAATGGGACTAAGGATGAGAACTACAAGGGTGAGAGGAGAGCTCTAAGCTTTCAAACCAAGTCCCTGGCATCCTTAAGTTGGTGGTGGGTGCCCTCTCCTCGGGCTACTTGGTCTGATATTCTAGTCTGTTCTAATGTGTTTAGTAGGGGCCAAGAGCTTGATGTTTATTTCTCTCAAAAAGTATTTTGACTGGAGGCTTCTGAAAACAAGCCCGTTCTCAAGAGAATGATGCAAACACAGGGATTCTGAGCAGCAGGGCCAGCCCACGACAGAGCTGCTCCTTATCAGAGGTCCTTTGCAACTTTTCGTGGTTCACACATTGGAGAGGCAGGCACCAGCTCCTCTCCTTCGAAAGATGGCCCTTGGATTAGAAAAATTAGGCAAAGTTGTGAGATTCCCAAAGACTTCCCCATAATAATAAACGAATCCTCTCACGTCTCACACTCTCTCCTCTGAGATGAGACAGGAAGCATGAGTTTGCTCCTGAAACTGCTGTTTCTTCTCTGAGTGTGACTTTGGGTAAGCCACTTCTCCCCTTTGCCACTCATTTTCCTCTTCTTTCCAGAGCAGATAGTAACAGTACCCACCCCATAAAATTCTCTTGCAAACTAGATAAACATACCATGTATAAGGAAATGGCAGCCCACTCCAGTATTCTTGCCTGGAGAATCCCATGGACAGAGGAGCCTGGTGGATTACTGTCCATGGGGTCCCAAAGAGTCAGGCATGACTGAGCAACTGAACATCAACAGCGACATATAAAAGGGCTTCCCTGGCAGCTCAATGGTAAAGCATTTGCCTGCCAATGCAGAAGACACTGGTTTGATCCCTGGGTGGGGAAGATATCCTGGAGAAGGAAATGGCACCCCACTCCAGTATTCTTGCCTGGGAAATCCCATGAACAGAAAAGAGTCACACAACTTAACAACTAAACAACAGCAGCCACGCATAAATGGCTTTCCATGTAGTCCGGTATGCAGGAGACATTAATAAATGCCATCTACTTTTATTATCACCAGTCTTAAACATGAAGCTCTCAGTTTTTACATGGTTAAGAAGATATATTTGAATTCTTCATGAGGTGTCCCCATTTCCCCATCCCTCCTACTCATCTGCCCATCTGCGGTCCTCTTATCTAATGCAAAAGCCATCAAACTTTAAGGCAAGCTGGACTCCGTGGTCAGACTGCTAAGATTCAAGTCCAGGCTCTGCCACTCCCCAGCGAGGCACTCTGGGAAATGTGCTTAACCTCTTGTTTCCTCGGTTTCCCCACCTGTACAAAGAAGGTAACAATAATACATAGCCCCTAGGGATGTCATGAGGATTAACTGAGATAATATTAATACATGGAAAGCATTTAGAATCATGCCTGGTGTATAACTGGAGAAGGAAATGGTTACCCACTCCAGTATTCTTGCCAGGAAAATTCCATGGACAGAGGAGTCTGGCAGAATAGAGGTTGGAGAGTTCCAGCACCAGTTGAAAGAAATTGCTTTTAATTTTGACTTGACTGGAAAGACACCAATGTAAGATTTCTTACAGAGTCCTCCCATCCTTGGTTTTGTGACACTTTGGGTATACTCCTGAAAGTGAGCTTTTTGTTGCTAGTTATCCCTGTGACTAGTTATTCATCTCACTATGAACTAGATATAATAAAGTAGAACCCATATAACTAAGCTTGTGCCATGCTACCTGTATTAATTAGGTTTCTCCAGAGAAACAGAACCAACAGAAACCAATAAAAGTTTGGCCAAACCCCAAGGAGTCAAAAATCCACAAATCCACATATGACTATACAGTTAGCTTTTTCTACCCACTGTTTCTGCATATCTGAAGTTTGATGTCTATAAATTCGGTCAACCTTGGGTTGTGTAGTATTTTAGTATATATATTTACTAAAAAAAAAAAAAGTCTGCTTCTAAGTGGACCTATGCAGTTTTTTGTTTTGTCTGCTAGCTTTTTGGTTAGCCAAGCAGGATCTTAATTCCCCAATTAGGGATCAAACTTGTACCTTCTTCAGTGGAAGCACAGTCTTAATCACTGGACTTCCAGGGAATTCCCCAGGCCTAAGAAGATTAAGCCAATGTTGTTCAAAAGTCAACTGTGTACTGATTTAAATGTTAAACCCATCCAAAAAATACCTCACAGAAACATCTAAAATAGTGTTGGACCAAGTATCTGGGTACTGTGGCATAGCCAAGCTGACACATAAAATTAATCATCACAGTATCAGATACCAAACTACTCACTATATTACCTACCCCAATGACACTTGTTTCCACACAATTCATAACCCTGCCCTTCTGCATCAGATCCTCAAAAACCTCCTGTACCCTTTGCCTCCAGACTCTGATATGTACCAAAGTCCCAGTCAGTGCCTTTTACACCCATACCCAAGGAACATCCCAACATGGTCTGAATTGTTCTCATGCCACTTTTTGGTTAAGTTGCTGCTGCTGCTAAGTTGCTTCAGGCGTGTCTGACTCTGTAAGACCCCATAGATGGCAGCCCATCAGGCTCCCCCGTCCCTGGGATTCTCCAGGCAAGAACACTGGAGTGGGTTGCCATTTCCTTCTCCAATGCCTGAAAGTGAAAAGGGAAAGTGAAGTCACTCAGTCATGTCCGACCCTTAGCGACCCCATGGACTGCAGTCTACCAGGTTCCTCCGCCCATGGAATTTGCCAGGCAAGAGTACTGGAGTGGGGTGCCATTGCCTTCTCTGGGCTAAGCTGCTAGCTCCACCCAAATGAATTCACAGATTTCTTTAAGTTCTTACATTTTTCTGTTAAGTGGACCATCAATCGGAAGAGTAACGCTCTGCAGTGTTTCTCAAGCAATCCCTCTTTAAGCCTGAACTCTGATTCCCACTTGCCCTATGCATCGGCAAGCATCTGTTTTCCCTCAGGATCCTAGGAAAGGAGGGCAAGAGATGATGTCAACAAAGCCATTTGCCATGGTAGGTTCAAGGGGGTCAGGAAAACTCCCCCAAGGAAAGGAGTGTTCAGCCTGAAGTCAATGAGTGAGCTAGAATCCAGCTGATGAAGAGCAGCTGAGAGCACAAAGGCCTTGTGAAGGGGAGAGGGCTTGAACTGGGCCTCACCCTGATCCCCTAGCCCACCCCAGAGGCCCCCTGCAGACCAGCCAGTGTCCCCATGGTTTCCAGGTCCTCTCTGTCTGGCTACTTCAGCACTAGTAGGGGGCAGGTGGAGGTTGTTGGACTAGGGTGGTGGCAGAGATGGAGAGAAAGAGAGAGATCCAGGGATCTCTACAGGAAAGACGGGCAGAACTTCATGAAGCAGGGGAGGAAGGAGATGGAGATGTGGGGATGCACTCACTTTCATGAACCATGAACCACATATTCATGTGAACTCGACTCCAGAAGTGTCTCTCTCTGTCTTTCAAGTAGTTCTCTCTGCCTGCTCACCCAGAGACATCCTGACTGCCGTGTCTGTCAACCCGGACCTGAGACGGTGACAGATAGGTGCCCAGGAGTACAGGGCCTCCTGGCCACAGAGTACCCACACAGATGCCACCATGGGTCAGACCCTCAAGGGACCCTCCAGACAGCCTAGGAAACCAATTCACTTCAATAAGAAGGATAGGCTCCATGGGGTTGAGCTCTTAGTGAAAAAGGCTCCTTTCAGAATTTCCTTTCTCTTTTATTGCCTTCCCATAGAGGATTATAGAGAGCTGAAGTTTGTGAGTTGGATTACTTCCATCCATAAAAGAAAGAACATAAAGTCTTTTCACCCTAATCAGAAAAAAGTATCCTTTGGTCCCACTGTATTCATCAATACGTCATATTTAACTGTTACAATTATTGACAGGTATATAAAACGTTTGGTGACAGCAAAAATTGCTTCCTATAAAGTGTTTATTCTTTTTTATTGATAATAAGTTGGCTTCCCTAGCCCTACCAAGAGAATAGAGACCACTAACAAGAGATCAAATCCATTTATATGGCTTTCTACAATCTTCCCTTTTACTCTGGGGCTCTGTTCTAGGCCTTGTCTTTTAAATTTCGGCATCTGAGGGAGCTTGGAGCCCTTAAAGCAGGATCATATTACTTCTGTAATGAAGAAAGTATAATTCTAATAGCATCATTTACTACACCCTTTCATTTTTCTTCTTCAAGGCAGACTGTGCTCCTGTGTGCCTATGACTTGAATCTTTAAAACAGAAAATTCCCGGCTGTAGCGGAATATTAATCAAAGGATCTGCCTGCATGTAGTGCCAGGTGGGCACCACGTATAACAACAATAATACTGTATTAATGATAACTACAGGTATAATTGCTACTCTGATTTAATGACTACTGTGTACAGGCATTTCAGCAAAGCCACAATTCCAGGTGTGCCTTCCACAAAGGTGTCTGGCTGAGTAGCAAGTGGGGACTGAAATCCACTCATCAAAGCCTTTGTCCTGGTGCAGGCCAGGAGCGCCTTTTCATAACGTGGTATCACGTGAGCCAGGAGATACCCTGCTTATATGCTGTTTCTTATTCCTAGGACATTGATGCATTTCATGACAAAAAAATACAAGTCTCAAAAACTGTAAACAACAAAATTCTGTGAAGAAATTATCCTTGAATTAAAAAATAAATTAATTTTAAAAAACTAAATAACTTATAAAAACCAGAAAAAAATAAAACAAAACGTTACGCTTTCTCTCAAGCAATATTACCTTTCTACAGAAAGAGAATTTACAGACTGAATTATTGTGATTTTCTTAATTCTAAGGGAATGTTGACCAGACATTGAATTGATTTGTGCAGCAAATGCATATTCATCTACTCTCAAGATGGACTGCAGCAGAGTCTGCAGAGACTATGAGGCTGGTCCACACGAGTCCACATCCTCGTGAGAAAGGCAAGCTGTCTGGCTGTGTGCATGCATGCTTAGTTGCTAAGTCATGTCCGACCCTTTTGCAACCTCATGGGCTGTAGCCTGCCAGGCTCCTCTGTCTATGGGATTTCCCAGGCAGGAGTACTGGAGTGGGTTATCATTTCCTTTTCCAGAGGATCTTCCCCACCCAGGGACCAAACTCCAAGTTTCCTGCATTGGCAAGTGGTTTCTTTACCACTGGGCCACCTGGGAAGCCCCTGTCTGGGTAGATAAACAAGCCTAAAGAGTATAGGTCAGTTGGTAAAGAATCTACCTGCAATGCAGGAGACCCCAGTTGATTCCTGAGTCCTGAAGATTCACTGCAGAAGAGATAGGCTACCCACTCCAGTATTTTGGGGCTTCCCTTGTCGCTCAGCTGGTAAAGAATCTGCTTCCAATGTGGGAGACGTGGATTCGATCCCTGGGTTGGGAAGATCCCCTGGAGAAGGGAAAGGCTACCCACTTCAGTATTCTGGCCTGGAAAATTCCATGGACTATATAGCACACAAAGAGGTCGCAGAGAGTCAGACATGACTGAGCAACTTTCACTTTCAAGGAGGACAAGAGTTCAAAGGAGGGAGAAATTTCAGTTCCAAGATGCTCAAACAGTATTCAAGGAGAGCCTTGAAGGGTGAGAAAATTGGTTGTACACAGATGGTGGTGGAATTCCAGGCAATGACAGGGAAGCTGCCTCCGCTCAACAAGATTGGGGCCTCCATTAATCCTGTTCTGGCCTGATTCCTTTCTCCTGGAATCAGCTGGATCCTTTATCGTTGGTGTTCTCCTTCCCAGCTCCAGGCAAGAACACTGGAATGGGTTGCCATTTCCTTCTCTAATGCATGAAAGTGAAAAGTGAAAATGAAGTCGCTCAGTCGTGTCCGACTCTTTGTGACCCCATGGATGTAGCCTACCAGGCTTCTACGTCCATGGGATTCTCCAGGCAAGAATACTGGAGTGGGTTGCCATATCCTCCTCCAGGGGATCTTCCCAACCTAGGCATCGAACCCAGGTCTCCCACATTGCAGGCAGATTCTTTACCATCTGAGCCACCAGGGAAGCCTTATATACTTAAATATTATAGCTATATTAATAGCTTTCATATACACTATGTGCTTGGCATTGTTTAAACATCCTTCTATAAACATTATCCTAGTTAATCTTCTCAACAATCAATCATTCAAGATAAGCACTAAGGTAATTTCTACTCTTTCAGAGGAAGAAACAGAAGTTTCGAGAAAATAAGCAACCATCTCATTTCACATTGCTAAGAACACATAGAACCAGAATTCTGACCTCACTCTCTATGAATAGTGCTTAGCCATCACTCGCTAGGACCTTTCCACATGTCAGCATAACATAAAGCATGTCTGGCCTTCCTAGGTGGTGCAGTGGTAAAGAATCTGCCTGCCAACACAGGAGATGCAGGAGACGTGGTTTCAGTGGAGCCACAGTGGAACATGACTGAGTGAGCACACACACACATACACAGCATGTTTTATAGACAAGTAAATAATGAAGGAAAGAAACTAACACTTGAATGCCTACTGTGTGCCAATATTTCAAATATATACTTTTATTTAATTCCTACACCTCACTTTGTACCACACACCTATTTGATATTATTGTGCATAATTTGACTGATTTGACCGATGGCTCAGTGAAGTGAAGAAATTCACCCAAGATCACATCAGCTGGTAAATGTGGTATCTGCTCCGTGCAAAGGGGTTCTCTGATCACAGTGTGCTCCCCCTCCTGGCAGTAATCACTGAGGTCTCCGTACCTTCTGAGGAAATGTGGGCTGGGCCCACAACTTTAAAACAGCGAAAGGTTCTCTCAGTGTCTGCAACAGAATCAACTTCCTTCAAACTTCCTTTCATGGGGAGAAAGGAGGAGAAAGGCAGTCTAATTCTTCCCCTTTTCACATTTAAGGGTTTTCCTTTGCTTTGCTTTTTGTGCCTCTAATTCTTATTGCTTTAAATACTAAAATCTGTACTATACCTCACTGATGTTCTAAACTCAAGCCAGGTTTCTTTGCCTCTGGGAGCCATTATTTTGCCTGCAAAATGCCCTAAGCATTATCCTCAAAACATTGCGATGACGAAATGACCACAATTTCCCCCACATCCAGACCTCGTCTTAGAAAGAAGCAAGCAAAAGGATGGAGCAAGCCTCTGTTGGAGCTCAGACTTGAAAGAGACCAAATCTTTACCAGATAGAAACAATTTAAAATATGCAGGCGGGAGAACCACTGACTGCCACCCAGAGGGGAGGAACAGGGGACAAGGACAACAAAGTCCTGGGCTCACAAAGACAGCAGGCTGATCACAGGAAACAAAGAAACTGCATTTTCTGCAAGGAGAGGGAAGAGGTCTGAGCAGTCCCCAGCCTCTACCTTGTTCAAGGCTGCAGCTGCAGGATGAATTTGCCTGGAATGGAGAAGGAAATGGCAACCCATTCCAGTATTCTTGCCTGGAAAATCCCATGGAAAGAGGAGCCTGACGGGCTACAGACCATGGGGTCACAAAGAGTCAGACACAACTTAGTGACTAAACCGTGGGAATTTGCTTCCCCACACCCCCAGGTGCTCCCACTCTAGCTCTCACACCCTCTCCACCCAATTCTGAGGGGCATTCAGTCCACAGGACCCTGAGGCCCAGCTCTGACTGGGACTTGGCAGAAATCCTATGCTCTAGGAACAGTTTTCCTCATTCCCACAAAGCAGAAAAAGAAAAAGAAAAAATTACATGGAGAGAAATGCAGGGGTTTCCCTTATCGAGGTGGGTCCAGTGGTGATATTGACAAGTCCCGTCCCCAGCAAGCGGGACCTCCCCACAGCCTGAAAGAAGGGCAGGCTCTGCTGTGATCCACAGCTGTAAGCACGCAGGCCAGCCAGGCGGCAGCGGGTCTGACTGCTGTGTTTCTCAGTCCTGAGCGAGCATCAGAAGTACCGAGGGCACTTGTTAAGACACAGCTGCTGGACTCCACCCTCCCCGAGACTGTGATTCAGCAGGTCTGCAGCAGGGCCCATGAATCTGCATTCCTAGCACTTCCTCAGGGGATGTCCCTGCTCCTGCTGGTGTGCGCCACACACTTTGAAGAGCACAGCCTGACCACTGTGCTCTGTCCCTCAGCTTACAGCCACAGGAACGCGGTGCGGATGACAACATTCCTAAGGGCTTCCTTGTGCGGTTGTATACCTTGTGCAGTTGTATCGCTTGTGCACTGTCCAACCGCACCTGGAATCTGAGGGGCTGGGGGGCCTGGTCCTGAGTGCCTGCTCCACTAGCCAAGCCGTGGGCTCTGCCAGGGGGCGGCGTTCACCTGGAAAACGGTGCTCATGTGTCCAGAGAGAGCACCTTTGTACAATTTATCTACCTAAAAGGTATGTGTAAGCGTGTGCGTGTGCGTATGTTCAGCCACTCATTCGTGCCTGATTCTTTGCGACCCCGTGACTGTACCCTGCCAGGCTCCTCTGTCCATGGGCTTGCCCAGGCCTGAATACTGAAGTGGGTTGCCATTTCTACTCCAGGGGATCTTCATGACCTAGGGATCAAATCCTTGTCTCCTGAATTGGGAGGCAGATTATCACTGAGCAACCAGTGCGTTTTGCATGTACTAAGTTACTATAGTCATGTCTGACTCTGTGAGATCCCATGGACTATAGCCCACCGGGCTCCTCTGTCCATGGGATTCTGCAGGCAAGAATATGGAGTGGGGTGCCATGCCCTCCTCCAGGGGATCTTCCTGACTCAGGGATGGAACCTATGTCTCCTGTGTTGGTAGGCAGGTTCTTTGCCACTAGCACCACCTGGCCCCCGCTAAAGAGTGTACCTTTTTCTAATTTGTGTGAAAGCATGCGTAGGTAGTGGTGGCCTTAAGAAATGTCCTCTAGCCACTAGAACAGCATAACAGGATATCAAATGTGTTCCCACTCGGGGACCCCCAGGAGCCGCCAGGATCCCCACCTGCAGTGGGGAAGGGGAGTGCTTTGGCATCCCCGCTCTCTCCTTTCCCTCACACTGAAGCTCTCTCATTACATGAGGGACAAGTCATCTCCATGGCCTTAAGACAATGGGGACTCGTGGTCCATCACTTCCTGCACAACCTCAGATGACTGAGCAGGGCAACTGTGGCCCTAGAAGGAATGTTCTACAGCTAATCCCTGTCTTGCCTGACAGTGGCCGCCCCCCATGTGAACACCTTCCACGTCCCAGCAGGGTTCCAGATGCTCACGGAGACATGTCAAGCAGCTCCCCCCACTCACACCCCCAGTGGCCAGGGCTCCCCTCCCCTCTGTAAGGTCTTCTCCGCTGCCCCCAGCAGGCTGACCCTCTCAGTTGGCAGACCATCCCTCTAGGATGCTTGTGCCATCTTCTGCCAGCTGAGCTGTGTGCCAACCAAGAGTCAGCTATCTGTGTTCCCAAACCCACTGATGCCAGCTGCGTGTGTCACTGTGCTGAAGTAATTTAATTAACTATCCTGTAAACTGGTGAAATACAAAACAAAAAGAGAACTTTTGTTTCCATGAAAATTAAGTTGATTGCTTTGGAAAAGCTCAATGAAGGCAAGTTTCCAAAAAAGATTACTGTCAAATTAGATAGCAATAGAGGAGACAAATGTAAAAGATTGAGGAGGGGCATGTGAAAATCTAAGAGAATGCCACACTCAGAGTGCTTACCAAGCATCTCTGTTGAAAGACAGTGAAGTTAGAACTGTAGATGAGGCGCTGCGGGAGCGGTCTACACAAGAGAGATGGTGGGCAGGGGTGGGGGGTCAGAAATCAGCAGAGTCTACATCCCAAAACAGGGTTTGGCCCTGAATCAAAAGGATGGGGGAATAAATATACATTCATTCCTTTTAAGTAAAAATACATTTAAGTCAATATCAGTAGCAGAGAAGGGGTTCCCCAGCGGCTCAGTGGTGAAGAATCCATGGGCAATGCAGGAGGCACAGGAGATGTGGGTTCAATCTTTGGGTCAGGACGATCCCCTGGAGCAACCCATTCTGGTATTCTTGCCTGGAAAATCCCACGGACATCCCACCAGAAGAGCCTGCTGCTGCTGCTAAGTCGCTTCAGTCGTGTCCGACTCTGTGCGACCCCATAGACGGCAGCCCACCAGGCTCCCCCGTCCCTGGGATTCTCCAGGCAAGAGTACTGGAGTGGGGTGCCATTGCCTTCTCTGCCAGAAGAGCCTGGTGGACCACAATCCACGGGGTCAGAAAGAGTCAGACGTGACTGAAGGGACTAAGCAGGCACACACAGGCACTGCAGCAGAGAAAGTGTTAGAAACAGCTAAACCAGCATGCCCATTTCCAGCATCATGACCTTGGATGAATAACTGTTCTGAGCCTCAGGATCCTCCCTGTGGGGAAGAAATCCTTGCATGAGGAAAAAGGTAGGCGCAAACATCAGTCGCTATCCTCAGTGTTGCGGCCAGCATCCCTCTGCATGTGGCTGTGCTCCAGTGTCTGTGTGGGAAAACCGCCCTCCCCCGGTCTCAGCCTGGGCCTTCCAGCAGCAGGACACCCGGCTCGGGAGGAGCCAGCCACTGAGGCTGCTTCAGGGACGGCGCGTGGCTCACGTCTGGGCAATCAGGGCTAGACTCCCCTCTCCAGGAGTTTAACTTATCAGGCAACCGGCCATTCTCCTCCTCTGGCTTGGATATGGTGATGATGTGAGTCTGAGGGCAGTTAGCAAATTTGGAGGACAGAGTCAACTCAGAAGAGACAGAGCCAGGAGTGGAATCTGGGGGAGACTCTGGACAGCACAGCACAGCTGACTCAAGCCAGTCCTAAAGCCAGACTTCAGGTACAGTGGCAAACATTTGTTTCACCTTAAGACAGTTTGGTTTGGGAGACTTCACTTATTTTCCCCAGAAGATGACCCTAAGACAAAGATTCGCCCACAAGGCATTCATGTGGGAGATGATTGGAGGAAAAATGGGAAGCGGAGTGGAGGAGTGAGACAGGGAGGGAAGAGAGCCAGGGACTGAGGCATCGTCTAGCAGGTGTCACGGAGCGCTGCAGGGTGTAATCCGGGAGCAGCTCTGGGGCACGCTGAGGACACACCTCCCAGGGTCATCCCAGTGGAAACTCCAGGAGGCAGGGTATTTATCCATGCGGTCCCGCTGTCAAGGGTGAAGTCTGCTCGAGGCATGAATGAAAGGCATTCCCTCCCTGGCACTGCTGGCCTGACCTAAGCACAGGCAGAGTAGACCTCTGCTTCCAGAAAAGGCCTAAGATCTTCAGACGAAGAGATATAGGAGCTGGCAGCTGGGTGAGTGTTCATGGAAACGATGGGGCTAGCAGGAGAGAGGCTGGTGCCAGTGGTTTCTGCTAGAGCTAGGCTCTCTAGTACTTTCCAGAGTAAGATCTCACTGGTATTATAAGATGCTCGAGGCCATGCTTGGGACACAGTAAGCACTCCAAAGCTACAATCACCCTCAATACTGTTATTATCACTACTGACTAGTAATGAGCATTATGAAGACCCAGCTTGTGATAGAGTATTACCTTTGCAACCTAGGAACTCTTTAGGTAGGCTAGGTAAAGAAGTGACGTCACAAAGGACATCCCTCCCCAGGTTCTTGGGTACCAGTGCCAACTACTGCTTCGGGTTCGAGGATGCCACCTGTTGCCAGGCCCCTCCTGCCACAGAGGATATCAGAAGCCCTCAGCCAGCCTCAGTTGGGTCTGGCTCAAACAGTCCCTCAGTCATTTGTTGCTGGGTTTCCTAAACATGTGCAGAGAAGGTGGGGGAGGCCGTTGGGAGGGGCCTGATTATATTGGCTGGGATGGTATATACAAAGACTCTGTGTCCTCTTTTTCCCCAATCTTTGTTGCAATCCCTGTTTTCCTTCTTCAAGTCTGGATAAAGAAACTGATAAAATGTTGAAGACTATGTGATGAGTCGCTAAGTCCTATCTGACTCTTGTGACCCCATGGACTGTAGCCCGCCAGGCTCCTCTGTCCATGGCATTTTCCAGGCAAGAATACTGGAGTGGGTTGCCTTTTCCTTCTCCAGGAAGACTATGACTCATGAATAATTAATTGATTGGAATAAGTGTACTTAAGTATTTCAAGGGTTTGGCCCAAGATGTTTAACTACAATCAAACAAATATCTGTCAGGAAGAAAAATTTGGCTTCACCAAGGGCATGCCCAGTTGATCTGTTTGGACCTTGGAGATGGGTTTGGGCAGGGTCCATTTACCCCCTAGCTGGCTGGACAGTCTGCCCTCTTCCTGTATTCCGCTGGCTCCTGAACCCTGGGGTCTCGTGTCCTAAGCACTTCACTGCCTGTGAGATAAGAACTTTTATTATCCCCATTTCACAGATGAAGCAACTGAGGTATCAAAAGAGCACACACAGGGAATTCCCTGGTGGGCCAGTGGCTAAGACTCTGTGCTTCTAATGCAAGGAGTGCAGGCAGGATCCCTGGTCGGGGAACTAAGATCCCCCATGCTACGTAGTACAGCCAAAGGGTCGGGGGAAAGATCACGCAGGTAGTAAATGGTAAAGCCAAGACTCGGACCCAAGTGTTCTGGTTCCAGAGGCCACAGTGCTCTGTGCTTCAGAACATCATGCTTTGAACACACAGTTTATCAAATCCCAGGTTTGGTACAAAGCTTTTCCCCACAACCAGGAGCCTGGAGATGTCTTCTCATCTTATCAGCCTTCCTCGGTTCCCTCGTATGCCATGTCACATGCCGCCTGAATCAAGTACACAGTAAATCTCGCTGGCTTACTGTGGATGTCCTTCATAGCCTCCTACATTTTCAATAGCTGGGGTGCCCTTCAGGGGGCCACCATTCTTGCAGTTGTTTCCTGCAACCCCACATAAGTGGGACAGGACTATTCTCTCAGCCCTCTGAACTACATATGCTGCAGAAAAGTTATATCTCACATTTTTAAAGAGTTAAGGCAAAACTTTTTAAAGGAAGTTGGAGAGGGAGAAAGGACATTAGCAGCTTTGAGCACATTATCATCAGCCAGACAGAAATTCAGGTGGCAGCTCTACTTAGTGACATTGGGAAAGTGACCATCCTTTATTTGACAGAGATGTTGTAAGATTTCAATGAAAGGACTAAGGCAAGGCTGGGGCCAAGCACAGCATACAGTAGCCTTCCAATAAGGGCTCATCCCTTTCTTCTCCCTTAGTAAAGGAAAGAAGCACAGCATGTGGAAGGTTAATCCTCCTCCGATTTCAGGAATAATGGAAATGGTTTTGCTGATGTCATGGGAAGAGGATTCCCACATGGGAATGGATGTCGTCTGGGGAAGAGCTCTCTGCTTAGCATCTACACGTGGTGCGGGCGTTCCTTACCTCCAGGCTTCCAGCAAGTCCAGGCTGTAAAATTATCACAGTTGTTTATCTGACCGGGAGAGACAGGGTGGGACAGGATTCTTTGCTTGGGGCCCCTCGTCCTCAGCCCACACGCTTACCTCCTGAGACTGCAGCTTTGGACTGAATGTGAACCCTGCAGTTTGCGAGTTTGTTTGCTTTGGGCAAATAATGACTTCCTGTTTCTTGGAAGACAGAGCAAAGCTTCCCAAGGTTTCTCTGCCAGGCAGCAGTTTTTACCAAACGACAGGAATGCTTGTGGGGTAAACAGAATGGAGACACAGAGATGAGGCCCGCCCACTGAGCAGCCCTAAGACGTGCAGTTGGGGGCTGAGAAATAGACAGGACATCTCAGCTTCCCAAGCACCCAGGTTTTAATCAGAGCCCAGGAGCAGTTTCTAGGACTCCTAGGCTCTTGCCCACACACACTCCATCTGCCCTGTGAGATCTAGCTGGACCCCCAGAGCTGGCACAACAATTCCCCTGTCCCTTGGGTCACTTGACAACTCTTTCTACCCACTGGGCAGTCTGAACTCCTCTCTAGCCAAAATGCACACCAATCTAGACCCCACCTCTGAGCCCCCAGCTTGTCCTTCCCATCCTTCACATGTGCTCAGCACACACCTCACCTCTTACAGGAAATCCTCCAGGATTGCTCCCTGCTCTTTCGGCTCATAGCCCTTGCTGCTCAATAAAGTTATTCTTACTTCCATGGCCCCAAATTGCAAACTGTCTAAAGTCAAGGGGGCAGAAGAAGGGGACGGCCAAGGATGAGATGGCTGGATGGCATCACTGACTCGATGGACGCGAGTCTGAGTGAACTCCAGGAGTTGGTGATGGACAGGGAGGCCTGGCGTGCTGCGATTCATGGGGTCGCAAAGAGTCGGACACGACTGAGCGACTGAAGTGTTGAAAGACAAGCTAATGTGTGCTAAGAGCTTTGCAAGATGGATTTTACTTAAACTTTCACAGTGCTTATGAAGTAGGTACTTCCATTATCCCCATTTTACAAGTGAGGAAATTAAGGCTCGAGATGTAAACAACATACCCAAGATCACAGAGTGAGTGGCAGAATCAGACAACGACCCAGCTCAGATTCTCGTTTCTCTTCTTGTGAGTCCTAAGGATGTTGCCTCCTAGAAAAATGTCTGTTGATTGGTTGCTGGACAGATAGAGTGGTGGTTCTCAAAGGTCGGCTCCCAGCCCACCAGAGCAGCAGCATCCAGGAACTTGTTAGAAATAGGAATGGCTGAGCCCTAACCCAGACCTACTGAGTGGGAAACTCCAGGGGTAGGGCCCAGAAGTCTGTGTTTTTAAAAGCCCTGCAGGATTTTTGGATGTCTGACATTGTTTGAAATGACTTGGCCAGACCAAAGACTGCCAAACTTTTTCTGTTAAGAGCTAGATAGTAGAGATTTTAGACTTTTGCAGGCCTAGAGGTAGTACTGGAACTGTAACACATACTTTCATAATAAGTTGGAAAAAAGTTTTCCAGGAATTTTTTATTGATGAAATTCAAATTATGATCGAGCATGAATTTTTTATAATAAAAATCTAATAGTGAGAAGAATGAAGTTCATTGAGGGTGGAGGATAATGGACGTTCTTGTTTCCTTGGGATTCAAAGTCAGGGCTCCCATCATCAAATCAATTGCAGATGTTCACTTGTAAAGGCAACTCTTAGCTCCCGGTACACAGCAGCCAGAGGGCCAGGCCTGACCTGCAGGGTGTAGTAGGCTGACCCCTGGAACAGACGATCCCAGCTGAACCAGTGACTGTGGGTGTCCTTGGGTCAATACTTGTCTAAACTGAGCGGTTTCTATAAACAATCAGCTTGGAGATTCCATGTCCCCAGGCCCACACCCCCTAAAACGTTGCTCAGAAGAACTGACAGATTAGTAACACATACTTTCATAATAAGTTGGAAAAAAGTTTTCCAGGAATTTTTTATTGATGAAATTCAAATTATGATCGAGCATGAATTTTTTATAATAAAAATCTAATAGTGAGAAGAATGAAGTTCATTGAGGGTGGAGGATAATGGACGTTCTTGTTTCCTTGGGATTCAAAGTCAGGGCTCCCATCATCAAATCAATTGCAGATGTTCACTTGTAAAGGCAACTCTTAGCTCCCGGTACACAGCAGCCAGAGGGCCAGGCCTGACCTGCAGGGTGTAGTAGGCTGACCCCTGGAACAGACGATCCCAGCTGAACCAGTGACTGTGGGTGTCCTTGGGTCAATACTTGTCTAAACTGAGCGGTTTCTATAAACAATCAGCTTGGAGATTCCATGTCCCCAGGCCCACACCCCCTAAAACAGTTGCTCAGAAGAACTGACAGATTCGACCAGGCATTTTGGCATCATGTAACTCTCAGAGGCTGAGATAAGCCAGGCAGCTCTGCCACACATAGCTCCCTGGTTGGGAGAACAGCTGTCCAGCCAGGTGGCCAGGCAGCTGCAGGAAGCCCTGCTCCCACCACCACCTGCGGCTCCCCTCCCTGCCTCAGCCCGCCCCTCCTGGACCTCCCAGGCAGGCACCCAGCTTGCTCCAGGGAAGGTGGGCATCTAGGGAGGACAGAAATGAACACTTTCCCCCATTTCTACCCTTGGCCTGGCTTCCCCAGCACCTGTGTGAACTCACAGCAGGGTGGGAAACTATAAGGAGCTGAAACGTAGAAGTATTGAGAACACCAGTATTGTCGGGTAAACCTTTACTGGTCCCTTAAAAAGGCAGATGGAAGTCATAAATGGCTGATATACCTGGTTGAATCACGTCCCTCAAAAGAATACATTCAATTCCTAATTCTTAGTACCTGTGACAGTGATCTTATTTTATAATAAGTTCTTTGCAGATATAATCCAAGTTAAGAAGAGGTCATGCTGGATCAGAGAGGAGCTTATAAGAACAGGGAAACTTGGACTCAGAGACACAGAGGGACACAGAGCCATGTGAAGAGGGAGACACAATGTGTCTCCAAGCAATGTGTCTACAAGCCTAGGGACACCAGAGGCTGGAGACAGCTTCCAGAAGCTGGCAGAACAGCACGGGACAGATTCTTCTTCTCAGTTTCAAAGGAATCAAACATGCCTACACCTTCTGCAGACTTCTAACCTCTAGAACGGTGAGAGAATAGATTTCTGTGGTCTTAAGCCACCCCAGCCTGTGGTATTTGGCTCAGGCAGCCCAAGGAAACCAATACAGCTGATAGTAATGGAATGGTAAAATACAGTGGGATACATCAGAATGACAAAGAGATTAATTATACTTTCAAAAATCCCTAGCATTTGAGACTGTGCTTATGACACAAAGTGAAGCAAAAGAAGCAACTTTCCAAACTACCTTTGCAATTTTTAAACTTCCATTACAGACACATGATACATAGAAATTTGGACAAAAATATAATATTTTCATTATTTATCTCTGTGCGGGGAATAAACATGGGTTCTTAAAATCGGGGAAAATGGTCATTAGAAAAATAAAACAATGAAATAGAAGTAATAATCTACATTTACATTGATTTAAAAAACACAAGAAGTATAAAAGCAAAAGGACAACTATCTGGAATCAGAGCTGTTTAGAAGTGGACCTGAAACAAGCCTGAGGAGGTACCTGGGAAGCTCCTACGAGAACAGGGAAAGCAGAATCAGACGCCAAGATTGCTCCAGACCCCAGCTGAATGTTAGAATCATCCAGGGAGGTTTCTGAATAAGCCAGTTCCCATCTAGACCAGCAGAATAAATCGAGAGGTTACTTAGAACCATATGAAGTTTAAATTTCATTTTAATTAGTCTTTACTGGGAGAAAATGCTATACGAGAAAACCTAAGCTTAAATTATTCACATGGATTATCTCCCTTAAACATCATAAAAGCATCGTAACCATAGTTGCCACACTTATACCCACTTAAGAGACAAGAGAACTGAGACTCAAAGATATTAAGTATCACAGCCAGGGTCACACAGTTTGTAAACGGCAGACCTAGAATCCAAAATAAGGAAGATTAGTTCTTCAACCACCGCAGTATACTCCATCTTTGAAGCTTGAGACATGATTACTGAAGCTGGCAATTTGATAAGGAAGATTGCTGCTCAAATCCACATGGACACCTGGAGCTCTGCTTTCCCCAGTTTTACACCTTCTTTAAACTTCAGAATCTCCTGAAGGGCTTTTAAAATTCCTGCTGTCCAGGCCATGCTCCAGAACAACGGCATCAGGACTGCAGAGTGATATCGGACATTGATTCTTAGAAGTTCCCTCAGCAGGTAATAAGCAGCTAAATGTATTACCCAGTTCTTCCTGGAAAAAACATGGGGCAATAGATAAATAATAATATAGACCTAGACTACATCAAGTTTCTAACAGCTAACTTACAATCGCTCCAAGCAGGGAGTTTTTAAATATATGATTCTCTTACTCTTCAACCTCAAAGCCCTTGTGTTAAAAAGGGCAACCATAGAATTCTGCTCCTTCTGTTTCTCTGAGTACCCCCTCTTCTGTGTAATCCCCTGCCTCTTCTCATTCAGAAATCTCCTCCCACCCTCTATAGTCAGGGACCACCTCCCCACCATGTTCCAATATTTGTGCCTCCACCAAAGACTTGAAGAGCAAACCAAACCACAGCAAGCCACTCTTCTGTAATTTGCTGAGCTGCCAACCTAAAAAGAGACTAAATATTCCCTCTTTTTTGTTGTTTAAATGAACTGTGAAACAAACCAAAGTTGTGGTCGTATTTTCCAGAAACAATTTAGTAAACCAGTTTAAAGCAGAAGCAAAGACAATATACCCATAAAACTACTGAGTACAAAAAGTTCTCCAAAAAAAACCTAACATATTCACTTTGAGTGACTCTGATACAACACATGAAGGTGAGCGATACCAAGTCCAGGGGTGTTAAGCCCGAGCTTCAGGAGAACGAATTACTGAAAAGGCACACAGCAGGGGAGCCTCTGCAGACAGAAGCACAACTGTTATCTGCAGAGTGGGGCAATAGCACGGCGTGAAACTTTCCATAAATACTAAGCTGCATCTACCTTCATCAGAAACCACTGCCAGTCTTCAGGCCCTTGGCCTTCTCTACTGCACTGAGCATATGGGACCGAGAGAGGGTCTGCGGAGCCACAGAGATGGAAAGGCCCGGGGTTCAGAGGCCCCACTGCTCTGTCCCTGGAAAGGGCAGTCAGGCTGGGCTGCAGCTGAGGCTCCAACCCTAGGCCTGGTCTCATCTCTGACTTAGCTGTGGACCCTGAGCCAACTGTCTCCCCATCTTTGGGTCTCTGTTGCCTGCTCAGTGAGATGCAGGGTCCTCTATGGTCTGATATTTAAAGCGAGAGGCTATAGGAGCCACATCAGGTAGCTCAGCTCAACTGCCCCAGGATTTGAGAAAAGGTTACACCCATTTCACACCTGGACCCAGAACGGCTGCCCTCTGGCTTGTATGAGGGGACCTCCTTGTCTTTAGTAGGGCCATAGGAAATCATTGCAACAAAAGACATAGCCGGGAGAGGGACCAGCTCACCAGAGGGTTCTGTACTCTCCAAATGACCATGAAGTCATGAGGTGTTGCACATAGAACATGGGCTTAAACATACTTACACACACAACATGATTTTAATGAGAATATCACGTTTGTGCCTGGAGAATTCCATGGACAGAGGATGCTGATGCGCTACAGTCCATGGGATCACAGAGAGCCAGACACAATTGAGTGACTGACAGACACACACAGTCAATAAGCCCATGGTCCAATCCAACTCAGTGCTGGCACTTACTCACTCGACCACTTCAACTAAATTACTTTTGTGTACAAAATGTCAAACAAGACTCATGATACCTCTTACAGTGGAGTTTGGATAGCCCCCAGCCCTCTGCTACTCCCCCACTGAGAACTGCAGTCTCATTTCCCTCCCCTGGAGTCCAGTTGGCTTCAGTGACTTGCTCAACCAAGAGAATGCAAAGGGAGTGAGCCTTTGCACCAGATCCTACGGAATCAGGGCTTCCAGTCCAGTCTCTTGGGGCACTCACTTTCAGGATGCTCCTTCTCAAGGCCAAGCTGTCACGTACTGAGAAGCCCAAGGCACCTGAAGCGCCCTCCTGTAGAGGCAGAACAACCAAAAGTGGTCCCAGCCCACAGTCCACATGCTCACATCCACTACCAGCCATGTAATTGCATCATTCTAGATGGACTGGCATTAAGTTTGGGGAAGTCTGTTATGTAGCAATAGGTAATTGGACACACCTAACCTGCAGAACCAGTGACTACCATGTGAGATCAACTGTCAAGATTATACAAAAGCACCTTGTAAATCATAAGGTGTTCCAGGAATGTAAAGGGTCATTGTTAATATTATGAGTTCCTGCATTGCCCTTCCTGTCCCAGCCCAAAGAGTGACTCTTGGCTCGTGTTCCACGCCATGGCAATTTTGTGATTTGCTCTGTGCCTGTGCTCTTGGATTTTCCAGGTGAGCTTTATAAAAGAGGCCAAGATCACAGAGAGGTGCCTCCGGGGTTGTTTGCCTGAGGTTCCTGACCTATATGCCTGCACTCTCACCCCTGCACCCTGGGTTCCTAATAACAAAATGTTTCTCAACATGCCTCTGCCCACTTGCCGCCTTCAGAACCGGATGCTCTGAACGGCCCTAAGGTTAGTGTTTCTCTAACACAAGTTGACATTAGAATGGAATCTAAACAAACTCCAGGGGATGATAAAGGACAGGGAAGCCTGTGTGCTGTAGTCCGTGAGGTCACAGAGTCGGACATGACAAAGCAACCGATCGATAACATGACCACAATCAGCTTACTATCATTTCTTCGCTAATGGCCCTATCGGACCCACTACTAGAGAGTACTGGAACTGTTCTTCAAGGGATTTGTTCACTACGACAGATCCGTTGAGACTTCCCTAGTAGTTCAGTGGATAAGAATCTGTCTGCCAGTGCAGGGTCATGGGCTTGATCCCTGGTCCAGGAAGATTCCACATGTCGCAGAGCAACTAAGCCTGTGTGCCATAACTACTGAGCCCACACCTGCAACTACTGAAGCCTGTGCTCCTTTAGACTGTGCTCCACAATGAGAGAAGCCACGACAACAACAAGCCTGTGCGTCACAACTAGAGAAAGCCTACGGGCAGCAGCAAAGACCCAGTCCAACCAAAAATAAAGAAGATCCTCAGTCATTGTTTTCCTCTACACTCTCAAATGACGTCACATGAGACAATGTTCACAATAGACATTTAAAAAAATCCATTCAAGTGTTGAAATTTAGCTACTCTTGTAATCTAGAAAAGAACTAAATGAAGGGCTCTCTTGATCTAGAAGCTACCCCTTTGGATATACAACTAACAATTATTTCTGGATTTCCCACTAGGTTAGTATTTGAAGTTGGGCTGCTCGTCACCTGCCTCGGCATTCCCTCAACCAGTCAGTGCCCACTCATGCTGTCTCACAAACCTGATGCATCAACCCCACCTCTTCTCACCACTGCAGGAGGTGGCAGCCTGTGGCATCCTTTGCCTCATGCCATTCTGGCCATCTGTGCTCCTTGCTGTTTCGCAGGGGCTGGAAGCCTGCAAACAGTGTTACAGTATTCCTCAGGGCCATTCCCACCCTGGTGGCTTCCAGTTAGGTTCTGCCAATGGCAGGCACTGGAGGAGACTAGAAGGAGGGAAGAAGGGAAAAGATCTAACCCTGTAGCAACACTCTCAGGGTGGAGGTGTTCAAGTTCCCAGGCTCCTGTGGTGTCAATGAGAGCACAGGCTTCTGATGTCCAGAAAGAAGGCGGCAGCAGGTATACCAGCAGTCCAGAAGTCCAGTAGTCCTAAGTTTGGGATGACATCATGTTCTTTTTGACAGCTACAGCCTAGGGGCAGAATGATTTCCTATAATTCCTAATGCCTCAGTTAACCTGATTTTCCTCTTTTTTCCCCCTCCTTTGGCTCTTCTGATGCTTCTTGTCAAACAACCAAATCCCCGCAATGAATTTCCTCTGTTTGCCATACCTGGAGTGGTTTTCATCTTTCTTAACAGACTCTCTTCTCAGTAATCTAAGCACCTACCAAAAACACTGTTCATTGCCTACACATTGCCCATGCCCCTGTCTTTCTTGTAAATAGACTTCTAATTTGTATCAGATCAGCAACGTTCCCAGATAAATACCCACTTTCCCAGTCTCCTTGTAGCAAGGGGTGACCATGTGACTATGGTTCATTTTAACCAATGAAATATAAGAAAATATCTGGGAACTCAGGGAAAGTTTTTGCTTTCCTTATAAGATGAAACGGATGGGGCCAACGCTGCCTCTTCCACTCTCCTTCCTGTCTTGAATACAGATGTGATGTTTGGACCTGCAGCTACCCTCTTGCACCCATGAGTCACCAAATATGAGGCCAAAGGCAATCCTCCAAGAATAATGTAGAAAGAGAGGAGAAAAACCTGAGTCCACAGCATTGCAAGCAGCTACAGCAACCCTAGCAGCCACCTAGCCCTAGAGTTCATGCTTTAGCCCCATCTTATGACAGTCTTGAGTTCTGGAACTTCCTTTGTAAGTGCTGGTTCTTTTTAGTCACTTCTGCTTTATTCTGACCACATAGGAACATCGGAAAAATAGTTTGCAGCCCCTGCTTAGCTCAGAGTTGCATATGCTCTCAGACAAGGCCTCTTCGTCTGAAGAGGAAAAGAGGGAAGATTTAGAAAATAAAAAATTTGCATTCCCACAAACAGGAGAGCAGGCAAGAAGTTGTGCCTGGGCAGAAATCTGCCAGGAGCAGCCCACACAGTATTTGACCTCCCTCATCTCATTTTGAATTGCCCTTTACAAAAGCTCACCACACAATTCTCATTAGAACCCCTGAGATAAGCTGGAGTAGGTCAGAGGCAGATTATTTGGGTCATGGCCCATCATATAATATCACAAACCTTTTCCTTTCACCCTACTAGTTTCCTTTTCTTTTGTCACCCAAGTAGGCTCTGGAGCCCATCTTCCTGGAGAGGCAAGCTGGTGCTCCCTGCTGACCACACTTTCTCTTGGCAGGAGGCCTGGTTTGGTCAGTACCCGGTATGCTGAGTCTCCCCCCCACCCCAGGAGACGCCTGCTGCCTGGCCATGCTCTAATTAAGTGGACATCTCGTTCCTGTGGACATGGTGCAGCTGCTCTATTTTGCTAGTATCTGGAAGCCAAATCAGAATTCTTTCAATCCTTAGCTTTTATTTTCTGAGTTCCCTGTGGGAACAGCATCCTTACCTCCCTTTCACAGCCACACTAGCTATCGGTCTTTAGGAAGGGTGCCAAGGGCAAGACAGAGGGGTCCCTCCCCTGCACTGGCCCCTGGCACCTGCACACACCTTGTTAATGAGCACCCTATTTGTGAAGAAAGGGAGAGAATGAAGAGAATCCTCCTTTCTCTCGTTCAATTTGTTTTTTAATCAAATCAAATTCTTAATTACATTTGGCTGGAATGAAATTATGCCTCTGAAGAGCTTCCAGATGGAGCTAGGAAAGTGATTCAGCTGAACTCTGCAGCCGACTTGGTCAGCGAGAAACATTTGCTCCTGAAGGGGGCTGCCAGCCCGGTGCTTCTGCTGTGAGGGACGAAGGGCACTTCTGCCCACTCTCCCCTGCCAGATACTGCCTGGGGAGTTCTCACCTGGCTGGGCTAGGACACTTCTAAGTTGGGGGGTTTCCGAACAGGCAAATGGACGGAAACTCAGATTTATCGTCAGACAGGAGGACCAAAGACTGCCCTCCCCTCACTGGCTACGTGATACAAGGCAAGGCATTGCCTCTCTGAGCCTCAGTTTCCTCAATAGGCCTCTCTTATCTCGCAAGACTAGTGTGAAGATTAAGTTGTATGGTTTGTGCATAGCTTTTCTTTCTTTCTTTCTTTTTCCTTATTCTCCACCTGTTTCCTTAGAGAAAAGCTGCCCAGCACAATTGAGGTTGAAGATTCAGGTTTTTATAAAGAACCCCTGGCTCATGCGCCATTGCTTTCAGGAATTCATGAAATGGGTGGACACGCAAGAATGCCAGTTATCCTTCAGAGGAAAAAAGAGATCAGATTTGTGGTCACCAGAGTTGGACGGTGAGGGGCAGGGGAATTGGATGGAGGTAGGCAAAAGGTACAAACTTCCAATCTTAAGATAAATAAATAGTAGTTATAAATATCATGGACAGCATAATAAATATCATTAACATGGTTGTGTATTATGATGAAAGTTGTTAAAATACTAAATCCTAGCAGTTCTCATCACAGGAAAAAAATTGTATTTCTTTAGTTTTGTATCTGTATGAGATGATGGATGTTCACTAATTTGATAGTGGTGATCATTTCATGGTGTATGTAAGTCAAATCATACTGTCTACCTTAAACATGTCAATTAAATCTCAATAAAACTGGGAAAAAAGTGTACATCTCAAAAAAATGCCAGTTATCTTAAAGAAATTTATCTCCATCGTGACCCCAGTGCCACAAGTCCTGGGGATCTCCTCTCTGCAGCCTTACAATTGGCTTTCTATCATCTGCGCACCTCTCTCCTCTCTCTCGATGCATCATTTTTGTCTATCCAACACCATCTCCCAGAATTTCACTTCTAAGTAAGGGTTTCACTTAAATCAAGCAAGACAACAGATGGCATAGCCATTTGGGACACAGGGATCATGCTCAGGAATTTCTCCTGGCTCTATCCTGAGCCCACCAGACAGGCAGAGTGGGGAGAAGGCAGCAGAAGGGCAGACATGGCCACGAAGGGCAGAGAAGACTCCTATTTTAACCACCAGCTCCCTCGATGTGAGGAATTAACCACCCAATTCAAAGCGGAGGATGCGTGGCCCAGCCACATGATCCTGGCACCCCCAGCACACAGCAGAACCAGTAAGCAGGGAAGATGGTCTGGCACCTGCTGCTGAAACCTGCAGAGCGGCACCTGCCTGGGCACTCAGATTGGTCTTTCTGTTCCCAGGGGACATGTCATCAAGCGCACACTCAGAACTCCTGCAGGGGACCGGCACCGGAATAAACTGTTAGGATTGCTCCTTTTGGGTTTTTCCCCCAGAGGTTTAAACCAAACCACCCTGAAGTGGTTCATCTGCTCGTCAGCCCAGGGGTTGTCACCAGCAGGAGCTAAAGTCAGAGGCAACTCTGTTTTCTCAGGAAAAAGAAGACATTCAGCCCTTTCCCTTTTTCCAGCTTCTTCTTTACTCTCCAGCTCTGAGTGGAACTGAAACATTCTGAAATGCCTCTTAATCAAACATTATGAAAATTCCTGTTGAGACACCACTGTATGCTGAGTGGAGCTACTCTTTGGACAGCTATTAACTGAGGGATTTAATTCACTGATATGAAAAATAATATGTATGTATGAGTTCTTGCATTTCAAAAATTCCAAAATGGTGTCCATGGAGTTGCAGCAGATACTTGTCTTTCTCTAGCAGAGAGACTGAAGAGCTGACTACTCCATTTTCCCAGCCATCTTCAAGCCAGGAAAAGCCATATTCTGGAGACAGACATGAAAGTCAGAGGGAAGCACTTCCCCTTCCAAACAAAATTATAAGTCGCTCAAGAAAATCGCTTTTGGCATCCCCTCTCTTCCTGCCTGGAAACAGTCTTGCAAACAGGAAGCTCAAAGCCACATGCTAAGAATGATGAGACCGGAAGAGACAGCATTCTGGAGCAGCTATACCAGCCCTGGGCTGCACGCTCCAACTTACGAGATGAGGAAAAGCGGCCCATCCCAGCAGTTGAGGTCTCTTAGAGCTGGGTTTTCTGTTGTTTTTAACAAAACTGATTCCTGAATTATGCAAGTATGATCCTACAGAGATAAGAAAGATTCATCCTATTTCTTTTTATTTTTTCTGACTCTAAGTAATCACACATTAAAAGGTTAGCACTTGTTTTGGTGAGATGGAGAAAGGAGCAAAGAGGAAGAGGTTCAAAATCACCCACCAGCTCTTGAACCAGGGTTAGAACTGCTGACATTGTGTTGCTTGAGTTACAGACTTCCTGTTCCTTTGTATCAGGGGATTTCTTAAAATTTGATATTTAGAAGACTGGATGAGAGTCAAGTCTCCTGACATCAAAATATGAATGGTTTCACTTCTCAAACATTTCAGTTGACTGTTTGCCAAAGTTTTTATCTCAGGGAAACTATTTGCTAAAGTTCTAATATTATGTAAAATACCGAAGCAAGGCTTCCCCCAGGGAATTATATTACTATTTAGTTTTATATTTCTTCTGATGCCTCCAATAAATCATGAACTTCTTCGGAGATGTCAGAGGGCAGCCTGTCTCTCCAACTGCAAATGACAAGCCATGAATAATGCACGCAGGTCTCACAGAGAGGCTCCCAAACCCACGGCCTGTTGCCTTTGGACTCTGGTCCACTGTCAGACAACGCTCTTCAGTGGAGCCTGGTTTCTGCCTGTTGTCAGGTGAGTTCTGTGCTGGCCAGTCATTAGGAATCCTCAGATAACAGTACATGGTTCCTGGGGTCAGGCAAACCACAGGGGAACCTGAATTACCAAGAGGGGGCTACAACTCCCAAAAGAACAAAGCTGGAAAACTCCAGAGAAAGCGCCAGCATATCTGAGTCTTCTTGAGGGCGGTCCTGATTCCCTACAACACCTAAAGTAGTACCTGGATCTTAAGGATGGCCCAAGAAATACTGTATGGAAGGATGGACATATGGATGTACGGACAGATAGATGGATGAACTTCCACCTAAAATATTAGTAGAAATAAGACAATCAGTATATAAAATCACAGAGTATACACAGTGATGAATAAAAACTGGTTTATCAAGTTGAGGCACTTCGCGAGGATGGCACGTGGAGGAGGGAACAAGTTTGACATACTTTACATTGCAAAGAAGAAAGCTTCGAGAGCTCATGAACTGGAAAGTAGGGCAGGTTGTACATGTAAGTGACTTCTGCCTGCTCCTGTGTTCCCTAATATTTTCTTCATCCCTGCTTCATCTTCATTTTCCACTGAATTCCCAAAGAAAGAGTGTTTACTTGCCACCTACACACAAAAATGACTTTCCTCTTAGCTTTCTGAATCTGCTTTCAAACATCTCATTAACAGTCTCCAATTGCAGCATACAATATCTAATGGTCCTTCCTCCATGACAACGTGGAGTTTTGACCCTTCTAACTACTCCTTATATTCACTTGCGTTCTCCTTTCCTGGTTTCTGCATCTCCGCATTTTCTTCTTCCTTCAAGGACCTTATTCTAAACTTCTTCTTTTTGTGCTGCCTTCTCTGAGCCCACTCTTCCCCACCCAGTAAGTTTTTGTCACATTCTGTCTTCATCCTCTTCTCTTCCCATGCTATACTCCCCAGGGGACCACATTCACACTGATAGCTTCAAGTGCCCTCTGTTGGTAAATGACCCCCATATGATGTTTTCAGCCCCACAGACTACACTGGACATCTCCACCATCCACTAGTTCATTAATCAAACATTCATGGAGACTTTATCATGTCTGAAGTTTGCTGCACAAATTGGTGATACCAAGGAAAGCGTGACTTCCTTTATATATCAAGGAGGAGGAGACAGAAGTAAAATGATGATAATGCAGGAGAAGCACTGTCATCAAGAGAAGGGTCATCTAGGAGACCTCCGTGAGAAGGCTAAGTAGGGATCAGCCCCTGTGATGGCGTGTGATGGCGAAGGACGTCCTAAGAGAGCAGATGATCCATGAAGGCATACATTGGTCAACTGGTACTGGTTTCCAATCCAATGCCAGGCACTTGGCTAGGTGTTTTCACAAAATAATATTACTTCATATTATGCAATGATCATTAAGTAACAATCACTTTTCTAAGTGCTTTTCAAACAATATGTCATTTAATCTTCAAAGAACCATTAAAGATAAATGTTACTATTTTGCAGTTGAAGAAGCTGAAACCCCGCTGTGGCTTGAGCCTAGTGACTTGGGTGAGGCTTACAGCTAGTAAGCGGCAGTGCCAGGGGCCTGTGGATGAATGGTTTAGCCCCATGAGCAGAAACTCTTCCAATCAGCTTAAGGTGAAGTAGATTTATTATGAGGAAGCCGGGCTGTCTCCTAGAACCTGAGGGTGAAATCTGCAGTCAGGCCCCACAAGGAGCTGAGATCGGCCTTGGAGAACCATCAGACCAAGGCAGCTACTTTGTCCCTCCCTCCTCCTTCAGAGCGTGCCTGCTGCACCCACAGCGGCTCCTCTCCGCTGGCTGCTCCTCCCTCCCACCTCTCTCTGCATCTGCACACTGGCTCTCCCGTCTTGCTTATCGTGGTCTGTGGTCTCAAGCTAGTTCCTCTGCCCAGAATTGCCCCTTCTCTTGAATTCCCGCTCTTCATGCCAACAGAGATTTCCTTTGCCCGATTCTCCTTCTCAAACTCGGCCTTGTACTTTTCTTATAAAGAATACTAGGCTGATTTTAAAAAGAACAAAATAATGCCGTTTGCAGCAACTTGGGTGGACCTAGGAATTGCCATACCAAGTGAAGTCGGTCAGACAGAGAAAAACAAATACCACAGATATAGCTTATACGTGGAATCTAAAGAAGGGTACAAATGAACTTAGCTATAAAACAGTGTTACGGATGCAGAAAACAAACTTATGGTTACCAGGGGGTAAAGAGGGGAGGCATAAATTGGGAGATTGGTGTTGACATATATATATATACTACTATATAATAAGGACCTACGGTATAGCACAGGGAACTCTATTTAACACTCTATAATGGCCTATATGGGAAAAGAATCTAAAAAACAGTATATGTGTGTGTGTGTGTGTATATATATATACACATATATATATGATTCACTTTGCTGTACACCTGAAACTAACACAACATTGCAAATCAACTATACTCCAATAAAACTTTTAAAAGGAAAGAAATAAAACCATTAAAAAAAAAAAAAGAATACTAGGGATGTAGTTCGGACAAGGCAATGGCACCCACTCCAGTACTCTTGCCTGGAGAATCCCAGGGACGGGGGAGACTGGTGGGCTGCCATCTATGGGGTCGCACCGAGTCGGACACGACTGAAGGGACTTAGCAGCAGCAGCAGGGTTAAGTTATATGTATCTTAAGTTATATGCATCTAATGTGAGGAGTGGACCGCATCTTGTTTCTCCTGACTCAGCACCAAGCATCTTGCTCACTGAGTGTGTAAGACAGAAGCTGCTGACCGTCCCTTACATCCAAAAAAGAATACTAGGGATGTAGTTCGGACAAGGCAATGGCACCCACTCCAGTACTCTTGCCTGGAGAATCCCAGGGACGGGGGAGACTGGTGGGCTGCCATCTATGGGGTCGCACCGAGTCGGACACGACTGAAGGGACTTAGCAGCAGCAGCAGGGTTAAGTTATATGTATCTTAAGTTATATGCATCTAATGTGAGGAGTGGACCGCATCTTGTTTCTCCTGACTCAGCACCAAGCATCTTGCTCACTGAGTGTGTAAGACAGAAGCTGCTGACCGTCCCTTACATCCAGTCTCTCTTTCTCTCTTCCAGTAACAGAAGAGTTGCTTTTTAGCTACACACATGGTGGCCACCCAAAATAAAGATTACATGTCCCAACCTCTGCTGTGCTAACTTTGATCGTGTACCTAAGTTCTGGGCAAAAGGAAGTGTACCAAACAGGCACGCACAGCTTTGGGGTCTCCCGTCTAAGGAAGGAGTACGGCCTACCCCTCCTCTGTCCACCTTTTCTGTGGCTGGATGCAGATGTCTGGCCAGCAAGGTGGGTCCACGTAGATGTGAGCAAAGCATCCTAGTAACAGAAGAGAGGAAAGAAAGAGTTCATCTGGATTGCCCAGGGCCACCTCCCAAGCCAACTGAGCTGCTGCACATGGACAGTCACACAGAGAAAGACTTTCCAATTGCCTTTAACCACTGTGTTATTTTGTGTCCACTAAGAACAGCACATTCACATTCTACTTAATTCACATTTACTGGATTAAACTCATGAATTATGGATTCTAGGTTTGTATAGGAAATTTTTAAAAGTTGAGGAGAATCTTGCTTATGTTTAGACTGAAGTTTTAGGCAAACTGGACCTCATAGGTCCATCCCGCGATGCCTCTCAAATGGCAAGCTCATGAGAAACTGAGCTAACCCTATACTTATTCTATTGATTAAAGGCACTTATGCCAAGATCAAACACACTCTGGGCCAGAAATCACCTTCACTGGAGGCCAGGCTGTGTGTGGCGATTCTCTTTGTCTAGAGGCCCTGCCACAGGGAAGGAAGTCAAATACAGAACATAAAGCACAGGCTTCACAGGACAGTGTGGCCAGGTGTGGCTGCTTGCAGGCTCCCCGTAACCAGTCCTGCAAAAATTAAAACAGAGTACATGCATGCGTGCTTAGTCATGTCTGACTATTTGCAAGCCCACGGACTGTAGCCCACCAGGCTCTTCTGTCCATGGGATTTTTCAGGCAAGAGTGGGTTGCCATTTCCTCCTCCTGGTTTTGATCTAATTTTATAAAGAGACAGAATCCCAAGAAGTTGGAGCATCTCCCTGATAGAGAGATTTGTCCTCACTGATGAGTTCCACTGCTGTTAACCCACCCCCATCCTGGAGCTGGTCCTCTAAGATGCTTACAAACCAACAGGCAAGTTCCCACTCAGGGCTGCTCCTGCGCCAGGGACAGGACATGCCCTGTCACTTAGCAGAAGTCACCTAGGCCTCCTGGAACCGCCACCTCCTAAACTACTAGGCTTGCATCACGAGCTACTTACAGGAATCATGTACCACATGTCGAGTGAAATAGGAGATACAGGAAATGAGCCAGATTCCTGGGCTTAAGGGCGGGCTCATTGTTAACCAGAAGGGACAGAACAAGAGCAGCCACACATGGCATTCCAAGCCCTTGGCAAGCGACACAAAGGCAGGCTGCGGCCGCCCATTCTACAGACAGAGTAGGGCTTGCATTCTGGAGAGCGAAGTGCTTTTCTTTCTCCCTAGGCAAGAAACGTGGAAAATTCAAAGTTGTTTCTGTGTGTGCACATGTGTGTATCTGTGTTTGTGCATTTACACATTGCCCATGGATCAAACAGTCTGAGGGTTCTGTAGAAACAAGAGACAAAGTGGGCTCCAGGAGACAAAACCAATTCTGGAAAGAAGTCCAAATGCAAGGTCTGGGAAGGGCCCCTGACTCAGCGACCCAAGCCACGTCTCTAGCCCTGCCCCTTTGGAGCCCCATCTGCGACATTTAAGACTGGGTTGACAGGGTCCCTGAGGAGTCTGAGCCCCTCTATCCTCCTCCTCAAAGCTGAGTCACTCCTCCAAGAGTCCAATGACTTCAACCGGCTTATTTTCTTCAGTGGTTTCTTTACGGATCCCACTGCTCTTTAGTCTTCCTTCCCCTCTTCTCCCCCTGACACCACCACCCCCTGCCCCCAGCCACCAAAACCATGTGCATGCAGACTCAGCTTCTCTAACAGGATTTTACTCTCCTGGGGCAGGGCCTTGGCCATCTCTTTCCTTTTTCCCTCCATGAAATACTGTACGTCATAACGCTGGTGACTTAAACATTTGATCGTTTGGTTTTCTGTGAAAGGGCTTCCTGCATCCACCCTTCACAAGACAAGGTAATAATAGTGTCCAATCACTTTTGCCGTCAGATCCAGAAGGCAGTTGCTAAGCATTATTTCCTTGTCCTCAATCGTGAGAAGGAGGAGCAGAGACAAGTACCCTGCCTTCCCTTCCTCCTCTGAATCTCCAGCTCCTGGGAGGAAGACAGTGAACAACTCGGGGAGTGTTACTGACATGTAACAACCAGAAGGGAAGCTAAATGATATACGGCTTTCCTGGTGGCTCAGAGGGTAAAGAATCTGCCTGTGGGTTTGATCCCTGGGTCTGGAAGGTCCCCTGGAGAAGGGAATGGCTTTCCCACTCCAGATGCCTTTTCCCCGCCTGGAGAATCCCATGGACAGAGGAGCCTGGCAGTTAGTTCATGGAGTCCCAAAGAGTCGGACACAACTGAGCGTCTGACACTTTCACTTTAAATGATATAAATTACTTCTGCACCATTGCTGGTGGAGGTTCAAGCCTGGAACACCATCATGACCACATACAGCACACAAAGGCATATTCCTCTGAGTAGACTCAGCCAGGGTCCCTGTCTCTCCCAGAAGACCCATCTTCTTCCCTGGACAGGCTGGAGGGGGCTCTGTGGGGCAGGGCTTCCTGCAGAGAGAAAACCTGGCTTCCTCTTGGAGCCCAGCACCAGGTGGCGTTGCCTGGGACCCCGGAGCAACACTGACTGACTTTTCCCGGCAGGCAGAGACTCTGTCAATTGCCCCAGGGAGTTTCTGGCCTGGAGCTAGCAACAGGAGGTGAGCAGCCTGTTTCCTGCAGTGATCCTGCCAGCAAGGTGTCACTTGGAAAGGGGGCAGCTGGGCTTTGCAGTGTGCAGACAGGGAACGCAGACTTTCCCCATCTCCCTCCCCACTCTGACTTGCTCAGGCCATTCCCCCTGGCTCCAGACGGCTCCAGGACCCAAACATGCCAGACACATGCCAGCCTCAGGGCCTTTGCGCTTGTCCCCTCTGCTGGGAATGCTCTTTTCTGGGTGTTCTCACGACATGCCCTTTTCACTCAGGTTTGCTGAACATCACCTCAGAGAGCTCCTTCCTACAAATGGCTCCCCACAGCCCCCCAGCTGTCCTGACCCCATCTTCCAGTTCTAGTTCTCTCTGTATCACTTTTCATGGCCCAGTATTTTATGACCATTTCACTTGCACATCTGCTCGCTGCCTCCTTTCACCTGCTAGAATGTAAGGTCCATGAGCACAGTTTTGTTCCCTGCTGCATCCTCAGCACCTAGAACAGTGCCAGGTAAAGAGCAGATGCTCAAATGCACTAAATGTAGACACCAAATAAATGAAAGACATACCGCTTCTGTTTTTTGTTGCCAGATAGGATATAGGTCACTTTTGGCCTCAGTAGAGAGCATGCTCCTTGCAGGAGCCGCCCCTCCCAGAAAGGAGTATTTGTGCAAGAGCCCCCTGGGCCAAGCACTGGGATACACTGGGGTACCCTGGATCTCTTTGCTCATGTGCTGGGGCTGCCTCAACACGGCACCACCAACTGGGTGGCTTCAGCCACAGAAATTTCTTGTCTTGCAGTCTGGAGGCTAGCAGTCAAGACCAGGTGTGGGTTGGGTTGGTTCTTTATGAGGGTTGTGAGGAAGACTCTGCCCCAGGCCTCCCTACTGGTGTCTGGAAGCTTCCTGGCAATCTTCAGTTCTCCCTGACTTGCAGAAGCATCGCCTCCATCTCCACCTTCACCATCACATGGCATTCTTCTTGTCTGCATAGCGGGACATCTGGATCCAAATGTCCCCTTCTTACAAGGGCACCTGCCATCCTGAATTAGACTGTAACCTAATGACCTCATCTTAACTCTCAGTGTCTGCAACATCCTCGTTGTTGTTGTTCAATCACTAAGTCATGTCTGACTCTTTGTGACCCCCTGGACTGCAACATGCCAGACTTCCCTGTCCTTCACTGTCTTCCGGAGTTTGCTCAAATTCACTGAGTCAGTGACACCATCCAACCATCTCATCCTCTCTCCTCCTTCTCCTCTTATGCAACCCTATTTCCACATGTTGGGGTCCTGGGAGTTAGGACTCTATATGTGAGTTCTGAGAGGGGTGGGAACACAGTTCAGCCCATAACTGTCCCCATTTTGTATGGAGACAGAAAGGTTACCTAATGGGCAACATCCTCTCCTCATACTCCTTGCACTGGTTCTCGAGGGAAGGGGCATGATGTCAGGTGGAGTTGGCCCAAGATCAGCCTAAGAGCCTGTGTCCACCTTCCTCGGGCTTCCTGGAAGAGGACCACTGTCCAGGCAGTGTAGACCTCCCTGTAGTCCAGAGGGAGGCGGCCTGCCCTTAGCATCCTGTTGGCCCCCTGACTATTCAGCCCCTCCTCTGGACCCAAACTGGGTCACCAGGAAAGACAACTGAAGGTGGGTACAAAAAGCATGCACCCCTGCCAGCACACAGGGATGGGCCAGGAGGAATACCCCAAGAGTCTGGGGGAGGAACAGCCCAGCACCCAGCAAGGGCCCCTGCATAGCTGTTGATATAAATGCTTTAAAAGAGAGAAATGACAAGAGTCACCTCAAGCAGCCACCAAACAGGATGGAGATCTTTGAAAGTATCAGTGGGGTTGATTCTGGAGCTGCCCATTAGCATCAGCACAGGCAATCCTGTTGGCCCCGACTATTCAGCCCCTCCTCTGGACCCAAACTGGGTCACCAGGAAAGACAACTGAAGGTGGGTACAAAAAGCATGCACCCCTGCCAGCACACAGGGATGGGCCAGGAGGAATACCCCAAGAGTCTGGGGGAGGAACAGCCCAGCACCCAGCAAGGGCCCCTGCATAGCTGTTGATATAAATGCTTTAAAAGAGAGAAATGACAAGAGTCACCTCAAGCAGCCACCAAACAGGATGGAGATCTTTGAAAGTATCAGTGGGGTTGATTCTGGAGCTGCCCATTAGCATCAGCACAGGCATGCTGGTGTCTGGCTCCATCATAAGTCCAGTTTCTGGTGTTTTACAACCCACAGTAAGCTGGTGGGGTGGACCTCTGAGACCCTTACCCAGGTTTTAATGCATACGCATTTGCCCCTAGAAAGAGCACTAACGAACAAGAGGATGCGTAATTTTTTCCAACCGTAACATTCTGATTTACGAGAACAGGAAGTGGAATTATGAAATGCAGTGGAGTGAGCTTAGGTGTGAGATCTTGGTAAAACCTGAGCTCCAGCTTCCTGGATCTGCTTCCAAACAACACTTCCTTCACTGCCATGGCAAGAATCTGATAACCTTGTGATCTGCACATAGGAGCTACTCACTCAATGAGAAGAGACTCAACTGAAGAAGGAAACTGGCAACCCCAAGAAGCCCTGCCCTCGGCAGCCTGTTTTTGCCTCCCTGTTGCCAAGGAGGCCTGCTGCAATCAGAAACAAAGACCAGGAAGAGCTGGGGCGCTCCAGCATTCCCAGGCAGCAGGCACTTTTTCTCTCCTGTCCATATTTAAAGTACAAAATTTGCATTTGATCCCCTCAGGGTCTGGCTCAGTGACCTCAGCCTCAGGTTTGAAATACTTTTGCTCCAGGGAACTGCAGGTTCAAATCCCAGGGGGGTTTCTGCCCGTCCTGGCATCTTCTGAGACAGATCATTTGAATAAATGCAATTTAGTGAAGGCAGACCTTTCAGAGGGGGCCTCTGGAAAGGAGAGAGGGAGTTGCTGTAGGCGGGGAGGAAAAGGCAGAATTTTATCCACATTTTCCTAGTGTCCTTGCTGGATGTCAAGCATGCTTAAAACTTTTGGGAAAATCAGACAAAGCTCATAGAAGATTCCCGTGCCAGGACCTAGCCCTCTAAGTTGTCTGTATGGTAGATCCATCACTTGCATTCTCCTCACCTCTCTCTGCCCTGTGAGCAGGTATGTTTCAAGAATGGGAGTGCTTCTGCCTAAGACTCTCTTCCTGTTCTGGAGATGGGTTAGCTCCCCTCCAAGCTACGGCTGATAGAATGACAGTTTAATTCTGTGATTATAGCTGTAGATTCCAGGATCAGATGACTTACGTGTAAATCCCAGCTTTTCTGAGTCCTACCTGTGTGGCCACGCCTATGGACCACACCAAAATTATATTGGTTTTTCCATTCTGAAAACTATGCCACAGTATCCTGCTGCCATGAACTCAGGGACTCCTAGAATAAAGAGATATCGAAGTAAGCTCTCCATTAGCCCCAAGGAGGGGCAGCAAGGAAACAGCAGAGTGATCCAAGGCTTCATCACTTTTGAGACCTACAGTCAAAAGCCACTTCGACTATAACTCCTAAACTTTATAGTTCCCCACAGTCCAGTGAGAATTTAAATGGCTTTTTAGGGGTCCCTGCTCTCAGGGCTCTGACCTCCATGGGCAAAATATAAGGAGCTATGGAGAGACATGAAAATAAGAAGCGAGAGAGGGGTCCTGTCTCAAGTTAGGGTTCTCAAGAAGGACAGAGAGAGATTAGTGTGCAGGATGGTTATTAGAGTGCTCTGGATCTACACCTGTCCAAGGAGACAGAGCTGGACACTGAGTTGTGATACAATCTCAGCGGAGGCCTCGGCCAGCTGACCACACAGGGAATGGGCGTGGCCTACAGAGTCATCCCAAGTCTGGGAGGAGAGCCAGGCTTTGCACCTCCCCTGGGGATCAGTCATCAGACATGGCTGCTCTGGGAGGCAGGCTGGCTGTGGGCAAGGTACTCTCCCAGCAAAGACAATCCCCAGAAATACCAGCGACTGAGTTCCAAAGGGGCTACGTGTCACAGCATCCACCACAAGCCCCTAACCAGGATGACTTCTAAGACTTTTTTTTTTTTAATGTGGACTGTTTTTAATGTCTTTATCGAATTTGTTACAGGATTGCTTCTGCTTTATGGGTGATTTTCTTCATTTTTGACCTTGAGGCACATGGGATCTTTTGTTCCTGACCAGGGATTGAACCCTCATCCCCTGCATTAGAAGTGCAGTGTGTTAACCACTGGAGCACCAGGGAAGTCCCTTCCTCTTACTTGATGAGCAGAAATATCACTCACCACATTTGGGGGAGCGGGGTGCAGAGATCTTTCACAATTAGTACAATGAAAAGGGGATTTCCTTTAGGCTGGGGTTACTCCCAGACCTAACTCTGCCACTAAATCTAAGATCAGTTTATCAGTAAACAGTGAGAAGATGTCAAACTGTAGAGTCCTCAAGTTAGGAAAAAACCAAACAACTCAACTCCACCCGAGGCAAAGACCCCAATCACATCCCAGCAGGTGGTCTTCCAGCCTTTGCCTAACTGTTCTAACGCCTGGGCTGGGGTGGGTGTTCCCTTTACCATAGGCCTGACACCCCTATTTATTAACAGTTTTTTCTAATGTTCAGTTACTATCAGCCTCCCAGACAAGATCACTCATAGCTCACCAAGTAATTGCTCATTCACTGATCATCCTTCAGCTATTTGAAGACAAATAAATAATCTGGTTCTTTCCATGGATACCAAACATATGCCTACCAAACATTTGTTCACTCATCTGACACATGCATTTGTGCCTTCTGCTAAGCCTTTACATGGACACTGAGTTATTCCATCTTCATATGAGTCTCTTAAAGATAACAACAGCCAGCAGTATACTATCCTTGGTTCTTGCCCTGAGAAAAAAAAGGGACAATTGGATTAGATCTTGAAGATTGAATAGGAAGTCCTTTATCCTAGAAAGGGTGGCATTTCAGGCTAGGGGAGTAAGATTTACAAAGATCTAGGGCATCAAAGGGGCTTTCCTCATAGCTCAGCCAGTAAATCATCTGCCCTGCAATGCAGGAGAATGGGGTTCAATTCTTGGGTTGGGAAGTTCATGTGGTGAAGGAAATAGCAACCCACTCCAGTATTCTTGCCTGGAGAATCTCATGGACAGAGGAGCCTGGTGGGCTACAGTCCATGGGGTCAAACGTGTCAGACATGACTTGGCAACTAAACTACCACAAACAACTGGGTCATCAAAGAGCTTAATATATCTGGGGAAAGCTTATGCTATAACTCAAGTGGTGGCCCTCAACTGAGGACAGTTGCTCCCCAGGAGACAATTGACAACATCTAGGGACACTGTCATCACAACTAGGGGCATCTAGTGGGCTGAGGTCAGTAATGCTGCTGAACATCCTGTAGTGCTCAGGACAGCCTCACAGGACAAACCATCTAGCCACGATTTTCAATAGTGCTGAGCTTGAGAAAATCTGGGCTAGAGTTTGGAGGGAGGGCAGGAGGGGAAATGGACAAACTGGAACTAGATTCTGAAGGACCAAGCTAAGAGGTTTAATTTCTTCCTATTGCCTGCAGGATTAACAGAACCTATAGTTGGTAAGAAATTTTTTAAATGATCTACAGTGAGCCAAGTCTGAGATCAGGGAGACTGACTGGAGATTGTTGAGATTGCCCATTCTTTCACTCATCATTTATTAAAGACGTAATGAGCATCTATTATCTACTCTGCTCTGCGCTACTTCCGGGGAAGTAATGATGAGTAAAACAGTCCCGTCCTTGCCCTTGGGAGTTTTATAGTCTAAGCAGACAACACAGCCATTGTTTGAATAATCATACAAATATGGAAGCACAGGCAGGTACAATGAAGCAAAAGTAAGGAAGTTATCAGCATATATGACAATGAAGACTGATCAAGGAAGGTTCCAAGGAGATGTCCCCTATGAAACCCACTGGGAGCCCCAGGAAAAGTTGGAGTTTAGGTGATAAGGTCTAACCTCTCGTTTTGTGCTTAGTCTGGTTTCACTTGCCTACAAGGTGCCGTGTACAGAGGACTTGGGCCTCACTTGTCCGATTAGAGTTCTCAGCACAGAGGTGCTGTGCCCGACACCCTATCCTGGTGTTTCGTGTGCAGAAATGCTGCCCCAGCACTTCCATCTGGAGCTGTTAAGCAACACAACTGCCCCTGAACCTCGAAGACTCCACCCCCTACCCCACCCCCTCCACAGAGGAGACCCCTATAAAGTAGCTCACCAATGGCCTGTTTTAGAGAAGGTGTACTTTAGAACTGTACCTCGCACCTCTCCATTCTTTGATCAAGGAGTAAAACTTTCCTCTACTTCTGAACCAAACTCAGTCTCATTCTATTGGCCTGAATGACAACAAGCAGGAGGACCTTGATTGGGGCCTGACTCAAAAGGGTGGGTAACAAATTCTAGTGACTGTGGAGAAGTGGACTGTGGCCTTCTTGCTCACCTGGCTCCAGCGGGAGGATGGCGGAAGCTTTGGGAGCTTCACACAAGGACTCTGATCTTTGAGTACTCTCTAACAGGGTGGAATGGCAGCAGCCTCCAGCCAAACTTAGAGCAGCTCTGCCCTGCAAGCCGATACCCAGTGTGGCGCACACACAGCATAGCCACCGGCACCATCTGGACCCCACTCTCTTAAGGGAATCATCCTGTGGCACCCCTGGGGATGAGAGACTAAGACACACACATCCATCTGCTGCCTCTGGCTGGCCTTCTGGCAGTGCCGGGGGCCTGGGTATGGTGGGGATCTGTGGACAGGATGGAGCCACAGCAGTCTTGCCCACTGTCTCACCAGTAGTACTGGCCTCCTGACCCCTGGACCAGGGAGTAGTGGCCGCATCGGGGCTTTTTGTCCTTGCCAATCTCTGGGGGTCAGCAGAAGCATTCTTCCAAGTCACTTTTGATCTGGCAAAGGAAAGTGGCCGGTCCAGTGAGCCAAGAGGTGATACCAGGAAAAGGCCCAGGTAATGAGGACCACCTGACAAGATGGAACAAGGATGCCCCATCCTGGTTCAGGAGGGTGAAGAAGCGACTGGTGACTTGACCTCTTTCTGCCAGGGCTAGTTTCTCTCAAGTGAGCCAGGGAGCCCTGTGAGCCACTCGCAAGACCAGGACCCCTGTAATCAGGAAGCCGTGTGGGCTGCTGGCAGGAACAGGAAACCTTCCCTCCAGGCCCTCCTCCCCGCACCGCTGGTGAGGCGAACGTGGGTGAGTCTTCATTGGCGGGGGCTCCATGGGCTCACCTCCAGGAATCAGCACAGCAATCCAGCTGCCCTGGTGATCTGCTGAGTACTCGTGGGAACCCCTCTTGCTTTAAGCTCTTAACCAACAGAAAGTCCAAAAACTTCTCCTTTTTGGCTGAAAGGAAGAAAGAGAAGACACTTGCCTCAGCTAAGCTGCTCTGGCCCGGAAGCCGTCCCATCTAACCTCCTGTGGGGCATTCTGACTGAAGAAGGACTGACTAGTTCAAGGATGGGCCATTATAAATTCAAGGGAAATCCCAGTTGTATCAGAGCCCATGCCAATTTGGGTCTCTTGAGGAATCCCAAACAGTTTGGTGCTGGTTCCAAATTTCCCAAGCTGGAAATCTTATTTGGGGCATATCTTTTCGTGTTTTCATGTCAACAAATCATTCCAACCAGCCCATTGGTAGCTGGAAAAATGTCATTGTAAGGGACTAAGAGTAGATCCAGAGGGGTCCTGAATCTGATTAGGGGAATCACTGAGACCCATGGCGCCACCTGGGCTGCCATCCGGAGCCTCCTCGAAGTACTCCTAACAGGGCAGGGAAGTCCACAGTCTTCTCAAAAGCCCGAGAGGAAGCACACCAAGAGAACACAGACAGTGCAGGGCATGCGACTCTCAAACTGGGAAATCGAGCAGCCCCAGATACCAAATCCAACTGGGACCAACCCAGACAGTGGAGAGGGAGTGGAAGACAGAGGCTGGCCCATTACAAAAACACGATCCTAAAGAGAATCCAGGCGGCAGGAAAGACACCTGTCAATGGGAATAAATAAAGGAAATCAACTAGGAGTCAGTAGAAAAACACTGGCATTCCTAGAGTGCCTCAGGGAAGGCCTCTGAATCTATACTGCCAAAGGTCCCAAGTCATTGGAAGGCAATGCAATCCTGAGGTTGTATCCCATTTCCCAAAGTACCCCCGACGTTACACACAAACTTAGAAACTGCAAACAGAACCAGATACCCATATCTCTCGTCTGGTCAAGGTTGCCTACTTCAGCCTTTAATAACCAAGATACAAAGGAGGAGAAGTCAGAGGATAAAAAGGCCTGGAGACAAGCCCACCTACAAGCTGTTGCCCTCCTGGCCTCTGGTTGGTATGGGAATCTGGATTAACTGCCCACAGAGACTCAACTTTTGTAAGTGAACCTCAGACCCCACCAAGGGGAAGCAAGCCAAAAAACCCAGGACCCAGTCAGCGTGCCATAAGCAAACAAGAGCGACCCTAAAAGAGCCCAAAGGGAGAGAGAAATGGCAGGTCCCAGCCACTACCCTCAAAGCAGATGGCTCCAGTAGATGAAAAACGATGGGGTCAGGGGGCTCCTAAGCTGGCTCTTCAGCTGAGCCCTGAGGAACCCCAGCTGACACTGGACACAGGGGGAAAGGCTGTTGAATTCTTATGTGACACCTGTGCCGCTTACTCAGTTCTGGCAAACTTGGGCACAAGAGCTGTCAAATTTGAAGGGTATCAAGGAAGGCCCAAGAATGAGGATTCATAGAACCATAGACAACCCAATGGTTACTGGGAAAACCTGCCACACACTAAATTCTGCCATCTTGCTACCTACAGATACAGCACCCTTGAAACATGATTGTACAGAATCAAAAGACACAGTCTACTCCAGTTGCCCTGACCTAGGAAATGAGGTTCTCCCACACATCAGATCAGAAAAGGAATGGTCCAGAGACGGGAGCAGTTTTATGTGGGAAGGGAAAAGGCTAACAGGATAAGCAGTAACCTCTCAGACCCAAGTCATAGAAGCAGAAGCCTAGCCTTGGGGACATCTGCCCAGAAGGCAGAGCTGATAGCCTTCACCCAAGCCTTAGAACTTAGAAAGGGGAAGATCTTAAATTTTTTAGACCAGAGAGACATATCCTAGAGAAGACTGGCAGACTGATTTCACTGTCATGCTGAGAGTACCAGGCAATTTCAGCTGTCTCTAGTAGACACATTTTCTGGGGGATAGAAGCATTCCCTGATAGAACGGCAGCTGGAGTGGCTAAAGCATTACTGAAAGAAATAATCCCTGAATTTGGACTCCCAGGATCCCTACAGAGGGATAATGGTCCAGCATTTGTATCTCTAGTTAATGAGTGCCCTGGGCATAAAACGGACCTTGCACTTAGCCTGGAGACCCCAGTCATTGGGAAAAGTGAGATCCAATCAAACCTTAGTCATGCTATGTTAGGAAGCTCAAGAAAACTGGATTAAGTTGCTTCTTAAGATTACCCAGGCTTCCCTGGTGGCTCAGACGGTAAAGCTCTGTCTACAATGCGGGAGACCTGGGTTCAAGCTCTGGGTTGGGAAGATCCCCTGGAGAAGGAAATGGCAATCCACTCTAGTACTATTGCCTGGAAAATCCGATGGACAGAGCCTGGTAGGCTACAGTCTATGGGGTCACAAAGAGTCGGACACGACTGAGTGACTTCACGTTAAGATTGCCCAAAAGGATAAACTAAAGTGCATTTGAACTCATGTACTATGGGCTCATCCCCTAAGCCCAAGAAAAGGGATATTTTAACTCCCTTAAAATGGAACAACTCAAGTATGCCCTCCAGGAAACAGAAACCATGAAAGTTCTCACAAAATAGGTAACCAGGTGCTGCCTGCCCCTGCTGACCTGATCCTACATCCCTTCCCATCTGGAAATGGGGGGCACCTAAAATCCCAGAAAACCAGCAGCCCACAAGATACCATGGTAATCACCACCATCATGTGGAGTCCTCTTTGTACGCCTGGGACAAAGCTGAGGGCCCTAAACTTCCTTTCTACTTTCTCCATCTTGGGCATTACAATGCTCACCCCACTGTTGCCTCAGGGCAAACAAATTTCTTCTACAGTGTGACCAGCGATGCTCCAGATGGATGGAAATTCACTAACTGTTTGATCTGGAAACAGGAAAGGACCATCAGACATTTTTAAGAGGAAACCCAATAACCGAGGGGGAAGGACTAAATATCTTCTTCCCAGCCGAGATAAACTGTAAACAAGTTGAAGTCTCAGCTGATCTGACTTGTGATACTTATGGAAAAACAGCATCAACAATATGTGAATCAGGTGATCCAATGAGGGGAAACAGCTAGTTGAGTCCGGTACCTAGGCGCCCGATGGGTCCTTAGATAGATACACAGGTGAAAAACCAAAGCACTGTCACTTCAAGGACTCAAGCCAAGGGCAGAGGGTCACTGTGCTGACGAAGAGCGTACGTGTTCTTGGCTGAGCCCCCAGACTCAAAAAGGGACTGGGCAGTGTTTAGACAGTACCAAGGTGAGGGGTGGTATCACCATGAGAACTGTGGGACCAGGTTCAAACTTAAATGGAGTTTGCAGTCAAGCCACTACCCCAAGGAAGAAGCCATGACACTCCAAAAAAGCCATAAGACCACTAATCTCAGGAATCACTGCACTTACAGTGACCCTGGCTAGGGGACTTTCTATAACACCATCACCCGGAAAAGGGTAGCGGCCACAGTGGCCACTAAGACTGAGCTCAACTTCAAAATATTAGGGGGAAAAAAATCTTGGCACATGAAGCAGTCCAACCCTTTAAACTCCATACAAAAATTTGTTTCTCACTAGCCAATACGGTCCTACATAACCAAACTGCCCTAGATTGTGTTGGCTAGGGTTATGTCATGGGATTATATTAGCATAGAGAAGGGTCTGTGCTCCGACCCTTTGTCACTTTGCTTTTATGTCACTGCAAGCGGCCTGATTGGAGAAAGTGCAGACAGGCTACTGGAAAAGGCAACGTGTCTAACAGAAGCCCACCAGGCTAACCTTGCCAAACAGATGTGGAGCAGGGTAAAACAGGCCCCTCCAGAGTTACTTGGTTTCTACCTTTCTTGGGCCCCATAGCAACTATCCATTCTCTAATCACGTGCTGACATTTGGGCCGTGTTTCTTAAATCGGCTGGTGTCCTTCCTCTCCAAAAGGTCAGACAAATGGTGGTCACTCAGGAATACGAACGTTTAGGGCCAAGGCCTGGTGATGACAAACATGTCTAAAGGCGGCCTGGGAGAAGTTCTGTTCCTCTTACCCAAGGTTATGAGGATGCCAGAACTCAGTCAGAAGCAGTTATGTAAGACAGACCACTGTCCTGCAGCCCCTCAGCACCGCTCAAAAATGAGAAGCGGACCAAAAGACAGACAATGGATTGATCACCGGCAAAGCCCATTAACCGTTCCCCGGAAACAAAAATAGAAACCGGGTAATGAAATACCTTCTTACGTTTTTTCAGTCCTTTGTGTTCGGTCCCGTTCTCTTGCTCATAGAAGGCTGCCTGTAGATGCCATGCCCCAGGCACCGGGGGCCAGAGTTCCTAGTACTGACGTCTCAGCTCCAGGCCGTTTGGAGAAGCGCTGCTCAGGGCACTCAGTCTAGGATGGTGGCGGGGGACGTGTGCAGAGAGGCTGCCTGGAGCCTGAGCAGAGCACCTGTCTCCAGCTGCATGGAACTCCGCCCCCTCCGCCAGGAGATCCCTATACAGCGGCCCCGCCCACAGCCGGTCCAGGAGCACGTGGGGAACACAGGGAAGCCGGGAGCCTCAGGTGCATGTGCTGGGTGTGCTTTAGAGCCCGCTGGGGGCTGCTTCTGTCCAAAAAAAGAAAGCTTTTCTTGGCTCCTGAACCAAATTTGGTCCCGTTATTGGCTTAAAGAACACCAGGCAAGAAGACCCTTGTTGGGGACTGACTCAACCGACCTTCGGATCTGGTGACAAAGGTTTAACCCGACGGTCAGAAAGATGAAGATTCCAGGTGACTGATAAGGTAAGTCTTTCCTGGGCTAAGCAGAAGAGAGGATGAGCTGATTCAAGATAAATGTTGGAGGCAGAGTCCTTGGGTCTTCGTCGGACTCATCCTGGGTGAGTGAGGAAAAGTCGAGGCTCCCCTGGTTGTGGTTCTGGGATGGGGAATGCCAGAGGAGGAGCAAGCTGGAGCTCAGACGGACACCATCAGGTCTGCCGAGAGACAGCTTTCCAGCTCATGGAGGCGCCAGCACACTTTAGGCCCGCGAACACTGGAGCAACCAGGCAGCAAGCCCCATTTTCCCCCTCTGCTTCGACTTTGACTCTGGCTGGATGAGCCCTCAGACACAAGTCCCAGCTTCATTCCCCAGGTGAAGCCCTTAAGGTGTTTGTCAAGATCACCCAGATAGTTAGTCGTTCAGTCAAAACTCATGCCAGCCCTGAACGCCAGAGCAAAGACACAGCCTGACCTCCCTCCAGAGTTCACATCCCTCAGCTTGAGGTGCTGAGCGGTGTCACAGGAGAGGGGAGTGTCACGTCCTGGGACCTGCAGAGATCTCTAGGACGGTCAGCCATGTGAGGGTCCTTGGCTTCGCCTGAGGAATATTTCAAGAGCGAGCCAAAGAAAAATCAAATCGAGTTTATTTGGAGGCATACTCTGTAGGCAGAATACAGAGAATATCAAAAAGTAAGAGCAACCCCAGGGAATGGGTTTCCTGGATTTTATGGGCTGAGTGATTTCATACTGCTAACAAATGGGAGGCCTATTCCTACTATTTCAGATAGGATGGGAATTTCCCAGGAGTTGGGCCTCTGCCCACTTTTTGGCCTTTCAGGGTCTGCCTTGAAACTGTCATGGTGTTAACAGGGATTAGTATTAGATTTTCAGTATTAGAATGAAGATATAGTGACCAGACTGTTCTCAAAGCCACCTTGGTTCCAGCTGGTCTTGATCACATACCGATGGCTACGCTCCCTTGTCATTTATCTGGCGGTTTGTCCTGCCCCTTTCCCTGCTGTCCTTCCTTGACCAGTTCTCTGGCCAGGGCAGCTTGGGCTAGATGTGGAAGCATTTCAGCCCCACTTCACTTCTTCTCCCACAATGAGGTCAAAATTGGAAGTGCTGGACTGTCATGGAGACTGACATCCATCCAGGAAGCTAAGATAAGCTGAGGATGGGGCCTGGAAATTCCACCGGTGAGGGGGCACTGCCAACTTGCCAGCCTTCAGAAGGGTCAGGAAAGCTGACGTTGTGGGTGATGGTCTCCCTGGGTGTTTCTTGTCTAACCAGTGTTAGACAAGGCTCTTTCTGTTTCTCAGTGTTGCCTGAGGCCCCCAAACTGAGAACAATAGATGCTCAAACTCCACCCTCTAGAGCAAAGTGTTGGGTCACCTAGCACAGAGCCTTTCTTATCCATAGCCTGGAGGTGATGATGAGTGAATGCTGGAGAACCGGTTTGGAGTTCGGGACACGGAAGTGGCTGGTTGGAAGGATTTCTTTAGAGACAGCTGTCTAGGGGTGTTGGGGGAGAGGTGAGTGAGGAGGCAAGAGAGGAGGTCCTCAAGGAAGTCTTTCTAGAGGGGAGCTTGATTCACATCTCTGGGAATTAGGGAGGTAGAAATGTATTCCTGGCTTATAAATGGAAGGTGGCTGAGCCAGAGGGAAAGCTTTGGAAGGTGGGGTGGTGTCTGTCTCTGAGGGTCCCTAGCAACGGTATCAGCCTGAGAAGGCAGGAAGGGAGGAGGGGTTGCCAATGGAGGGATGGGCTTCTGGAACCAGGAAGTGGAGGGAAGCATGCTGGAGAAGGCATTGCCCATTGTGAGTCACTGCAAATGGGTGACCCTCCCCAAAACCCACAAAACTTCTCACAGTTGGAATAGTCCCAGAGCGCCCTGACTCCAGATCGTAACCTCATCATCTGGACTCTATGCATGTTTTCTCAAAGACTCCCCCTTTCCCCTAGGCTATACCCTGAAAGAGCCAAAGGAATAGCAGTAAGACAGGAGGTGGAACTAGGAAGCGGTCCTCCCTGCTGCAGGCATCCAAGACCAAGCCTTGCCAGGAAGGGGCGTGTGTGTGTGCATGCGTGCGTGTGCGTGCAGAGTTGCAGGGGGCAGGCTGGGGCAGAGATTTGAAATGTATGAGTGAATAGAGCTTTGATTTAGATTACTAGATTTTCAGTGAAAATCTATGAACTGTTTTGGATGGTGACCCTGAGCTTGAGTGGAAAAGACGTGTGATGATCCAGGATTGTGGAAGGAAGGCCTGAGGTAGAGCAGAGACTTGCACTTCATCAAGTCAAGCTCAGCAGACAGCTGATGACATTTATTCATAGAAGTTCAGGGGCCCCACTGGACTGGTGGTGCCCTGGCCAGGTGTGGGAGCAAAGGAAGGGCCAGGCCCCACGTTCTGGGATACATTGAGGCCTCTCAGTGTCAGAGACTCCAACCAGAAACCGTGTCACTGGGTCTTTTGATGATGAAGATGACAGCCGAGGTGGGGCTCTGCAGAAGGATTAGTCCTGGGTTTTAGAACCAAGCTGAAGGCCCGCAGGGCGTGTGACCACAATCCGAACTTCCCTCCCGGACAGGATGTCTGCTTTCCTCCCTTCCCCCATGGACATCTGCGTGGAAACGGTCTTTCTTCCGCCTCGTGCTGATGAGGATTTATTGGCAGTGAGCCTTTCCAGTGTGCATTTCCTTCCCAGGGAAGCTGATGCCTTCACAAAGGAATGCCTTGCCCTGACACCAGAGTAGTTGCTGTGACCTCTCCTCATAGAGGCCCCACCCGTTCTAAGGCCCCTGAGAACAATGCCTGCAACCACTCTTGTCCCAACAAAGCAGGAACCGGCCAGCAGAGTGCTCAGTGAATAGCTTGGGCACAAGTGGAAATCCCCTCTCCCCCAGTACAGCCACAGCTGCACAACCCCCAGGCAGGGCTTAGACTGGGGAGGTCAGGGCAGTGGGGAGGAGGCACCAGGGCTAGGGGGTCAGATACCCCCAGGCCTTCAACTGGGCCTCCTCGCAAAGTAAAGCGGGAGTCCTTATTCTGCCCAACAGCGAGACCGTGGGGAGTTCCCATTTCTGAATCTCAGCCCCTTCACCTACAGACCAAGGATAGTGACGTGAGACTCGGGGAGCTGTTGGCATGAGTCAACCACGAACAACATGGAAGTGACTGAGAGTAGCTGAGGCATGGGCAAGACATCTCTCTAGGCTTAAATATCAAAACCCCAGATGCCCCGGACAGCCTTCCTTGGTCACCCCACTTGACGCTGGCCCACCTGTCAGCTCATCATCTCCTGGCTACCCTCCAAGGCCATGGGTGGCGTTGGAAGGCAGCCTGCCACAGGTGCAGGGCATGGCCAGGGCAGGATGCCGGCAGCCAGCTCACCAGGAGACCCAAGAGTCCAAAGGCTAGGTGCTGTCCTTGCGGCTCTACAATCCGTCTTCTCTTGTATCCTTAGCGACCTTCCTCAGTGACGGTGACTTAATCCAGGTATCATCACAGGTGGCCTGGGGATGAGCCAGGCTGCCAGTGTGTTGATAGCAAAGGGAGAGCCTGGGAGAGAATGGGGTGGTCCCTTCCCAGTGTATGCAACGCTCACAGCACCCTGTCTGAGATGTTGATATCCCAGTTCTGAGGCTCGCTCTCTCACCCCTCTATTCAGGGAAACCGCATGGCCCATTCCTCTGTAGGTGACCCCTTTTCTGAATTCTCTTGCAAGTCAGTCTCCCCCTATGTCTCCATCAACTTTGTTAATATCACTGATCATACCACTAGGAGGTAGATGCTTCTACAGGCCTGGGAAGACCCCAGTATCCTCTCATTATGTGCTGATTTAATTAGCGTAGCTTTCACAGGCTTTGACGGATGAATGATGAGGAATATTGGACATGGTGCCGGTCTCCTGAGGCCTCCAATCTTCCCAGCTGTCAGCCTGTTAGAAAGCCTCTGTGCAGAGATGATCTCCAGTCCTTAGAAGGACAGTTCCGGCCTCTAAGTCAGACATGATAATAGCATCATGTCAGTGTCTGAAGAAATACAACTGGGGCTTCTTATAAGCCATATTCCACACATGCCACAATAAAAGGAGAACCCTGGGACCAACTCAAAGCAAGAGTCTGGGGGCCTGGGAGCAGCTGCCATAGAAGAATTTAAAGGAATAAAGACAAGAATTGAGAGTGAGGCTGCTCAGATGGGGAGAGGCTCACACTTGGTCCTGGGTTGTCTGGCTGAGCAGCGCTGCTGGAAATGAAATCTGCATCTTGCCAAGTTGCAACACTAGTCAAATTCTGTGCCACAAGATGTTGTCATGCCTTCATTGTTAAATCTTGGGTCCATGGGTAGGAATTCAACTACTAGACCTGACTCCTGCTGGGCCCCTCCCAGTGGATAACAAGCTTCGGTGCTGGGTCCAGGGCACGGCACTGCCCAGGTTTCCATTCCAGTGGGTGTGGGTCTCCAGGCCCAGTGGTGGCAGATCAAGTGTGAGGATGCATGGCATTCCCAGACAATTGAGAGCTCTAGAACTTACTTCTAAATTGTTACCAATGAATAAAACCAATAGGAAGCTCACTGTAACCCCAGAACCCACTCAGCCCACCCCCCTGGGACTCATGCAGAGCCTCAGTGACAGAGAAAGACCGAAGAAGCCCAGCTGCCCAGTGACATTAGAGGAGGAAGGTGGCCTGTGAGCTGCCTCCGGTGCTGGCAGTCTGGGTGCAGTCTGGGTGGACCCCCCCCAATCAACACTTCTCAGGTGACTGAGGTATCTCCATTTCTTGCTGTGATAGGAGATTTCATTAAGGCACCTTTAGCCAGAGAAAACAATGAAGCTGAAGAAAGCCCTGAGCATACAAAGTTTTTCGTGGCTGTGGCCCATGAGCTGTGTGTCCCCTTTGCTGGGAATCAAATGCCTCCCTTCAGTGATACCTCCTCTACCCCAGAGCCTGAGAGAGTCCTTCTTTATATATGATGTTCTTCAGGCCTCACCAGAACGAGATGGGGTAGATGTTATTAGCTCCTTGTCATGGATGAAGAAACATTATCAAAATGACTTAAAAAAAACCCCATGGCTAGCATCCTTATACAAGCAGGAATGTCAAACGGTGCAGCCACATGAAGACATTGTGTCAGCTTCCCAAAATGTCAAACATTGTTACCATATGACCCAGCAAGTCTACTCATAGGCATACACCCGGGATAACTGAAAACACATGTCTGCACAAACACAGTGTTCAGAGCAGCATTATTGACAATAGCTCAAAGTAGAAGCAATCCAAGTGAGGACTGATAAAAACATGTGATATGCCCGTGCAATGGAATATTATTCAGCAATAAAAAAGGAATGGGATCCTGGTACATACAACTTGGATAACCTAGAAAATACAGTGCTAAGTGAGAGAAAACCAGGCATAAAAGTCACTTTCAATTCCATTTACGTGAAATGTCCAGATGAAGCACATCTATATATGGAGAAAGTAGTGGTTAGAGGCAGAGGATGGGGGTAATTGGAAGTGACTATACATGGGCATGGGGTTACTTATTGGAGTGACTCAAAATATTTTAAGATTATGGTGATAGTTCATAGCTCTGTAAAATGCAGTAAAATCATTGCATTATATACTCTAAATGGATAAATTTTATGCCATATAAATTGTGTGTGTGTGTACACTCAGTCATGTCCAACTCATTGAAATCCCATGGACTATAGCCAGCCAGGATCCTCTTCAGAATCTGTGGGATTTTTCAGGCAAGAATACTAGAGTGGGTTGCCATTTCCTCCTTCAGGAGATCTTCCTGACCCAGGGATTGAACCCAGGTCTCCTGCCACTCCTGCATTGCAGGCAGATTCTTTACTGCTGAGCCATCAGGAAAGCCCCAGCATGTAAATTACATTTCACTAAAACTGTCTTTAAATAATATCATGGCTGCTTGATCCCTAGGGGATACTTTTGCCTGTAAAGTAACCTTTGAATTCAGTGTTTAGGGCTACTTTACCAAAAAGAGCAAAACCAGGGTTATCTCCGTGTTGTGGTAGAAAGCACAGACCTCTGGTAACAGGAAGATCTGGACTTGTGTAACCCTGAGCCAGTTATTTAGTCCTGCTGTGCCTATTGCTAAGACTTCTATGAAGATAAAATGAAGTAACATCTCTTAAAAGTCCCTGTACAGACTTGTGGTTGAATATATATTAATTATATCCTCCTATTTCTTAAAAGAATGTCCTAAAAGAACCAACAGGGCTCAGCCCTGGAAAGGGATAAGTGTATGAGTCGTAAGACCACAATAGGAATTTGGGGATAAAGCCGAAGCTTGGTGTGACTCCTATGGCCCATAGTGAGGATTCTGGCTCAGTAACAACTCTGAAATTCAAGACGTAGGTCCAGTCAACAACACGCAATGATGCTGAGCCTCAGGCTGGGGGACCTTGAAATATTCAACACCTCTTTGCCTTGGTCATGCCTGGGCCTGCAATTTATGGGACACCTGAGGAGGTTGTGGAGGTTCTAGCTATAGGGAGTGGGGGACATCAGAAGCAGGACTGCAAGGTGGGATCTTTTCAAAGCTAGACAGAGAGACCTAAGCAATCCCAGACCTTTAAAGACTGTCCATGTCACTAGTGATGACATGAATCTAGGAAGACCTATTTTTCTGAAATGTTTCAAAAAATGCTATGTGAATGGAAGAAAGTGACCTTACTTAGAGTATCTACAGCTTTATTTGTCTCATTGTGCCCAAAGATCCCCACTCCCAAATGCAATGTCTAGGCCAATGGCCCCAGAACACTCTTTTGTCCCTCAGATCTTAGAGGGCAAAAGAGGAAGCGGTACTGCCACATTCCGTCAATGACTCTGCCAATCCTATCTTCTACTGTGTCTCTGACACTTGCATTGTTTGAAAGACAAAGGAGGAGGAAGAAAAAATATAAAGGTATATAGTTAAAACCTAAGTTTCTGATTTTCAATTCAGGCAGTCCACTTAGATTCAGACATAGTACCGTGCTTAGTGATGTAAGAGAAAGACAGATAATAATAAGTACCTCATAGAATCACTATGCACACAGAATAAGATGGTGACCCAGTTGAACAAATTATAGATTTGGAGTCGGGTAGAAATATGCTTGTAGCTGAAACTTCTTTAAACCTCAAACACGAGCTTCAAAAGGCTGTTATGAATTGTTCCCTGTAAAACGCCTAGTGCTGTTTGGTATTAGCGGTCCTCAATAATAGGGCTACTGATCGATGGGAAGAATGAAGCATTTACATAGTGATTGGCGCGCTTACAGATCCTGCCCCACATTGTCTCTCAGGGCAGGGGGCATCGGATAGCCAAGATGTGACTGAGAACGAGGGCAGGTGCATGCCAGGCCATGGACGGGACCGGAAGACTCAGTGTGGAAGAAGCCAGAAGGGAGCTTTGGATATGGAGGTGGCTTCGTCTGGCAGCCTCAAGCCACATGGCAACTTTGGCTCCAGAACAACAGAACTGAGATAGGTTCCGTTCTGAGTGGAACCTTCTCGTGGGAGAAAATACCACCCCCAGCTTGTCTTCAGCAGGAAGCCAGATGCTCTGCTGGGGGAACTGTCAACCTGGCAGGAGATTACATGGATTCACACCAAGGCACACATTCACAAATAAGAGAAGGGACTAAAGACCCAGTACTGATCACCAATATTTGACCTCATTTCACAGTAGCTGACCCATCCAGCCCATTCAGAAAGTCCAGAATTCTGCAAGGCACATAGCAATGCAGTGGTTTGGAAGGCTTCACCAGCCAACTCTCCTCCCGTCTGTCTGAGGCTTCTATTGAGCTCTTAGATTCAATAATAAAGAGGCCATTGTTGACATCCCAAATCCTTTGTGGAGGTTGTTCCTGCCTCAGTGGGTTGCAGGTTATCTGCAGAGAAAAAAGACAGCCACTTTTACTGACCCTCTTTGTGGGCCTCAGCACTTGCCCACCCTTCTTCGATGACAAACTTTTCTCCCTCTAGTCATGTGCATTTCATCTCAGAAGTCAGAGAGGAGAGACTTTCTAAGGAAGCAAATGGTTCCTGGTGAGGGGCAAGAGGTGAGGCGGGGTGAAGTAGGGATGAGGACCAAGGAAGATATCTTTTTAATGAAAGGCGATTCTCATCAGGGCCTTAAAAGTTCTATGATGAGAAAAAATGGCAAGTGTCTCTTCAGGCTCAACGTGACAACATGGAGACCAACAAAGGGAGCTCAGAGCCAAGCTAAATATGCCAAAATGGAATGACTCAAAAAAATAGTTTAAAAAGTGGTGTGAGCTTCAGGCTCATGAGGCTGTATCTAAGCCTGGCTTTAGAATTACTTCGGTTCAGTTCAGTTGCTCAGTCGTGTCCAACTCTTTGTGACCACATGAATCGCAGCAAGCCAGGCCTCCCTGTCCATCACCAACTCCTGGAGTTTACCCAAACTCAATGGTAACTCTTGTTTATTTACTGGTTAACATTTCCTACCTGACTGTTCTGACACCCGAGGAAATTCTCTCTTCAGGTTTGTACATAAATTGCTAAGAGAATAAATAATAATAAAGACAGCATATGTAAGTATTCTTTTGACAGTTGGAACTGTTGTTTGCTTTTCACTATTTTATAGAGAACCTATTGTAATCTTTGAAAATGACAGAGGGGACAAAGTATGTTATGCTTAAGAAAAGAGTTTCACATTTAAGGAAATGTGTTAATATGGTAATGTGTTTTTTGCTAATATGGAAAAGTAGAGATAATGCTTGCAGACGACGCAGATTCAATGTCAGCATTCCTTTCATGATCTCATCTCACCAGAGTGATGCTGTGTGATCAGAGCTTATATCTACTAAAACTCTGACAATGTGAATTTTCCAAATACTCTAGATGACATAAAGAATGATACATTTGAAATGTAGGACAGTAGCAATTAAAAGAATAAATGCTAATGTATATAGTTAATATGATAAATATTAATATGTAATATAATGTCATTATTTATCATCGGTTCAGTTCAGTTCAGTTGCTCAGTCGTGTCTGACTCTTTGCGACTCCATGAATCATAGCACGCCAGGCCTCCCTGTCCATCTTCAACTCCCAGAGTTCACTCAGATTCATGTCCATTGAGTCCGTGATGCCATCCAGCCATCTCATCCTCTGTCACCCCCTTCTCCTCCTGCCCCCAATCCCTCCCAGCATCAGAGTCTTTTCTAATGAGTTAGCTCTTCACATGAGGTGGTCAAAGTACTGGACTTTCAATTTTAGCATCATTCCTTCCAAAGAAATCCCAGGGCTGATCTCCTTCAGAATGGATTGGTTGGATCTCCTTGCAGTCCAAGGGACTCTCAAGAGTCTTCTCCAACACCACAGTTCAAAAGCATCAATTCTTCGGCACTCAGCCTTCTTCACAGTCCAACTCTCACATCCATACATGACCACAGGAAAAACCATAGCCTTGACTAGATGGACCTTAGTCGGCAAAGTAATGTCTCTACTTTTGAATATGCTATCTAAGTTGATCATAACTTTTCTTCCAAGGAGTAAGCGTCTTTTAATTTCATGGCTACAGTCACCATCTGCAGTGATTTGGAGCCCCCCAAAATAAATTCTGACAGTGTTTCCACTGTTTCCCCATCTATTGCCTATGAAGTGATGGGATGGGACCAGATGCCATGATCTTCATTTTCTGAATGTTGAGCTTTAAGCCAACTTTTTAAGAAAATATATGGTGGCAAAGGACTCTGAACATATTGGAAATTTGACTAAAAGATAACTATTTGAGACCCCTAATTGTAGAATAAAAAACGAAATAAGAAAAGCTTAAAGAAATAAAACATATATTTAAAAATGGGCAACAGATTGAGGAACAGGAAATATGAGAGACTAGCGATTTCCTCAACCCAGCATTAGCCTTTGAGTGCCCACTTTCTGTGATAAGCTATCAGCCAGGACCTTTGGGACTAATCTCTTCTGAGTAGTTATCACTGCTTTGGTAAATCCTTGGGGCACTGGGAATAAACCTGGGGAGGTTTAATATAAAAGTCATAACACTCTGCCTGAGGTCTTGAGCTCTTGCCATGTAGGGAGTTGCCATATGCATGATATCAGCGTCGATTCACAGTGGTCTAGCTGTCTCTGGAGCTGCATGCTGGAAATAATCAACCTTCTGAGAATTTGTAAGAACAACTTGACTGCTAAATTGGATAAAAGCAAGTAGTGTGTTAGTCGCTTAGTCATGTCCGACTCTTGGCAACACCACGGACCGTAGCCTGCCACGCTCCTCTGTCCATGGACTTCTCCAGGCAAGAATGCTGGAGTGGGTTGCCATTCCTTTCTCCAGAGGATCTTCCCAACCCAGGGATCAAATCCAGGTCTCTTGCATTACAGGTGAATTCTTTACCATCTGAGCCACTAGGGAAGCCCTCCACTTTGATTATGTAGAAAATAAATTAACAAAGCTAGCTATAGATGTGGTGAGGGCTGTTGGTCAGCTGGCTAGTTGTAATGGTTCTCTGAAGCTGACATCTGTTAAGGCCAGTCATAAAGACTGGGAAAAATAATGAATATCTCTTCTCAGCTGTCATAATAGTTGCAACATTTTTGTGGGTGGCATAGTAATTTTGGTATGTGTGGAAGACTCATGAAGTATTTTAACTGTATTTGATATGATTCTTTGAGACATATGCTCAGATCTTGTTTAAATTCTGAAATAATATTTTTATTGCAAATACCTATTTATATTGTATTATGAACTTAAATTGAGAAAAAAATCAGAGCTATACACGAAAACTGTATGTACAGGGACAACCATCATAACATCTAAGAGAGCAAACAATTAAAGATCATCAAAATATTCAATAAATTTGAAATAGATAAATAATTTCCAGCAAGTCATATAATAGACCACCCTGAGCTTTTCCAAAGATCATATTTTTGAAGAATGCTTAAAGTAAAAAAGGCAATAATGAGAGAATTTCATTGTATCTACCACTAGCGCCGCCTGAGAGCTTCCCAAGCACGCTAATGGCAGAGAATCCCCCGCCAACACAGGAGACTTAAGAGAGGTGCGTTCGAACCCTGGGTTGGGAAGATCCCCTGGAAGAGGGCATGGCAACTCACTCCAGTATCCTTGCCTGAAGAACCCTGTGGACAGAGGAGTCTGCGGGCTGCAGTCCCTGGGGTCAAAAAGAGTAGGACATGACTGAAGTGATAAAAGAGTAGGACATGACTGAAGTGATTTAGCAATGAGAGAAAAAGCAGGATCTACATTACAGTATGTAACAGAAAGCAAATAGTTAATACTGATTTACAGGTGATTTTTGTTTATTCCTTACCAAAGTTTCTGTCAAGTCTGACATCGTCGAGTCTGTTCAGCAGAGGTTCCTTTACTTACAAAGGTACCACTGCATTCCAGTATCTTCCACAGTGAGGGTCAGATTTAGCAGGTGGGAAATGAGACCAGGCAAGTGTTCCTGTGGGGTCACAAGTTACAGCACCTGCTATTCTGAAACGTCAGTTTAACTTGATCACCAACAGAGTCCATCTTTTCATCTTCACTTGAATTTAAACTGACTTTCAGTCTGGATGAAGAAGAGTTTCACGGGAGCACCCTTTAGTTGGAGAAAAGGAAAGAGGCAAGAACTTGACCACGTAAGGATACTGCTGGAGAAACCTGGCCTGATGCTGTAACCACCAGGATAGTAAGATAGTCTTGGTGGGCTCAGCACGCCATAGCTTTACTTGGATGATCATATTTAGCCCTCTCGGTATTACAGAAGGCAGATACTACTGTTATTTCCATTTTACAGAAAAGGAAACCGGTTTATACAAGTTGAGTCACTTGCCCAAGGTCACACAGGGTGAAGTGGAAACAAGCTTCAATCTGGGCAGTTTCTTTGGGATGTTTGTCTCTCACTAAGTACAAAATACAAGAATGAACACTCGGAAGAAGCAGCGCTTTAATCACCATCAACTTTGGCTGACTTGCAACCAGCCTTTCTTTTCAGTTCTTGCTTCTGCTTCCATCTAATAATGTAATGAAAGTCGCTCAGTTGTGTCTGACTCTTTGCGACCTCAGGGTCTATACAGTCCATGGAATGCTCCAGGAAAAAGTACTGGAGTGGGAGCCCTTCCCCTCTTCAGGGCATCTTCCCAACCCAGGGATCGAACCCAGGTCTCCCACATTGCAGGCAGATTCTTTATCAGCTGACCCACCAGGGAAGCCCCTCTAGTCATCCCCTAATTGTATCAGTTATTGAGTAGCCACTAGGATTAGAGTATCTAGCTAGGTGTGCTGGTGTAGAAAGGAATAAGGCTTGGCTTCTGCATTCAGGCAGTTTAGTCTACTAAACTCTACTAAATTCAGTCAAGTGCCCCCAAACCACAGCAAGATCCCGGCCACGTGGGGCCTCCAGAGTACACAGGGAGGGTCCTCAGGGAAAGGCAATCTTTTTTTTAACCACTGATCCTCAGTGTTTTCAGACCTAAAATGGGAATAAATAATGCTTACCTCCTAAGAATGTGGGGTGTATTAAATGAGCCAAGGCATGCAAACAGTACAAAGACACAGGGATAGTTATTATTACTTATATTATTATTTGATATTTATTTGCATCAAAACGGAAGGCAGGGGACTTCCCTGGTGGTCCAAGGGCTAAGCCTCTGTGCTCCCAGTGCAGGGAGCCTGGGTTAGGGAATTAGATCCCGTATGCTGCAACCAAGATCCGGCACAGCCAAATAAATAAATAAATATTTTTAAAAAATGGAAGGCAAGGGTAACCATAGCGTAAGTAATTGAAATTTGTCTCTAATACCCACGTGCATGCTCTTTTTACCTCTCTCAGTTTTTGGATAATTGATAACAGGCTATGAAATGATAGGTTATCTTTCTCAAAGGTATTTTACCCATTAAAAGGAGTTTAAGCCCCAACTGAATGACCCTCTAATTAAAGGGTTTCATAAATTGTAACTTGCTATGTTATACTTTGGGGCTATAGATTTGTATCTATCTCTCAAAGACATCACAAAAGTGACTGACTTTCCTCCCTAGGACTTTTCTTTATGTGACTTGCTTACATTAACTTCCTAATATTTTATGGTTTTGTTTTTAAAATCTAGCTCTTTGCTTTATGTAAAACTTGTTTTTATGTATATTTGAAAGAAGTCTTCTAAATGTATCTTTTTTTTCTGAAATGAATAACCAATTACCAATCTGTTTTGTTTTGATAGCTTTAATTTTAAATATATACGGGTCTAGTTCTGAATGATTTATTCTGTTTTATTAATCTATTCTGCATTAGTATGCAGTTTCTTAAAAATAGCAATGTTTTAATTACCCTATTGGGTTGAATATTGTCTCCCAAAGTTCACGTCCTTGCCTGAACCTCAGAATGTGAATCTGTTTGGAAACCATGCTTTTATAGATGTAGTTAGTTAAGAAGAGGTCATAGTGTGTATAGGTGGACACTTAATTCAACAAGATGACGTCTTTGAAAGTAGATGAGCAGAGCCGTGCAGAGAGAAGATGTGTGATGGGACACCGAGAATGCCGTGGACTTCTGAGGCAACGTTTGGAGTAATGTATCTGCAAGGAGATCCAACCAGTCCATCCTAAAGGAAAGTAGTCCTAAATATTCATTGGAAGGACTGATGATGAGCTGAAACTCCAATACTTTGGCCACTTGATCTGAAGAACTGACTCATTTGAAAAGACCCTGATGCTGGGAAAGATTGAAGGCAGGAGGAGAAGGAGATGACAGAGGATGAGATGGTTGCATGGCATCACCGACATGATGGACATGACTTTGAGCAAACTGCTGGAGTGGGTGATGGACAGGGACACCTGGCGTGCTGCAGCCCACGGGGTCACAAAGAGTTAGACACGACTGAGCGACTGAACTGAACTGATCTGCAAGTTGGGGAAAGTGCCAAGAGTGGCCAGAAACTTGACCCTTCAGAGAAGGCAAGTGGACTTCCCACAGAACTATGGGAGAGTAAATTTCATTTTTTTTTCCATGTCACCCAGTTTCTGGTACCTATGGCAGCCCTAGGGAACGTACAGTTTTTAATACTCTTAAAGAAAAGTCCTATTTGGTTGTCTGGTAGTGTATGTCAATTTTCCTCGTCTTGTAAACAATGAGTATTAGTTATTACTGCCTTTTCATATTCCATGGCAAATTCTATTTGAATTTTTATTTTTATTACTTGGTTGTACTGGTTACTTCCGGAAGAACTCACATTTTCCAATACTGAGTCTTTCTTTTCAAGATGATTATCTTGCTGTTTATTAGGTTATCTTTATGTCTTCAAACAAGTTTTATAATTTTCTTTACAAAGATCTTGCAAATTTTTGTTCATTCCTATATATTCCATATTTTCTTTCTTTTTTGACAGCAGTTATGTTTGGGATACTTTAATCCCCCATTATTTTTTTCCAATTGGTGACTGTTGGTATTTAGGAAAGCCATTTTTATTGTGAATGATTTTGTATTTGACTACTTAACTGAACTCTCACTATTCCAATCATTTTTTAGAAGACTATTTCTCATTTGCTAGGAAGATAATTGTCATCTTCTGAAAAAGAATTTTGTTTCTTCCACTTTAGTTTTTAGATATCACTTATATGTTTTGCCTTGTGGTGATGACCAACACCTCCAGAACAAGGTTGAAAACTGTCATGATATTTGCATCCTTGCTCTGATCTTAACTTCAGTGGAAATAATTTCTATGTTTTACAATTAAAAATAACTAATGGGAGTTTATACATATATGCAATCCCATAGGTATTTATAGGGAAATTCTTATTGTAGCATATTTTCTTTTTCTTTCCTTACAGTGATAAGCTTTTGTTTAGTTGAGTAAAAATAAATATGAATTCCCTGCCCCTCCCCAAAAAAGTAAAAGAGAGACATGAGGCTTTCCTGAACCCAAAGAGTAGATGTATATTTCTACGCTGCACCGTCTTTCTATCTCAAGCATTCCCATCATCACTGCGGACTCATCGAAAGAGAAGATGGTTCCAGTGACTTTCCCTGTGGTTATCTGTTCACTCTGGAGGTAAGACAGCTCTATACATGGTCCTCTGCACTTTTCGAAAACAGTTTCTAATGTGATCCACCTGAGATTTCCTTTGTCAATGTTCTGGGGAATTCTCTTTACCTCCACCTGTTTCTTTTGTCCCATGTATTTCTCTTTTTCAGTTGATTCTTTTTTTTGGAAGGACATGTTATTTTGTACCTTCATGTAAAAGGTAATGGGAGAAAAATTTCATGAGATATTGCAAGTATGTAAGTGTCTATTTTATTTTCTTCTTTGAGTGATAGCTTGCAAGTAATAGAAGTCTTTGGAAATAATTTTGCTTCAGAATTTTGAAGGTGTTTCTCTGTTGAATTCTAAATTCCAATATTGCTGTTGACATTTCAAAATCATTCTAACTTTTTAAATTTCTTGTTTAATTGTTCTGGTTAGACATTCTAGTATATTCTAATTCCAAATCCTATACATGTGGCCAAAGCCCTGTTTTTCCCCCCACAACCTGAAAAAATGTAGGTACGTTTTTGGTCTTCAGTATTTTAAAAAATTTAATGGTAATGGATTTTTATGTGTTTTTATTTTCACCTATTGTGTTAGACCTTCATGAGCCTTTTCAAAATGGAAAATGTTTTGGTTTGGGGAAATTTTCTTGGATCATATCATTGATAAATGCCTCCTCTTTCTGTTGGTTTTTCTGGAATTTTTGTTATTTTCGTGTGAACCTCCTGAACTTGTCTTTTGATTTTCTTATCTCTCGTTTCCTGTTTTTAACCTCTGTTTGTTTGCTTATTGTTACTTTTTTGTTGCCATTTGTTGTTCAGCCGAGTCAACTCTTTGCAACGCCATGGACTACAGCACACCAGGCTTTCCTGTCCTTCACCATCTCCTGGAGCGTGCTCAAACTCATGTCCATCAAATCGGTGATATCATCCAATCCTCTGTTGTCCCCTTCTCCTCCTGCCCTCAATCTTTTCCAGCACCAGGGCCTTAATGAGTTGGCTCTTCGCATCAGGTGGCCAAAGTATTGGAGCTTCAGCTTCAGCATCAGTCCTTCAAATGAATATTCAGGACTGATTTCCTTTAGGATTGGCTGGTTTGATCTTGCTGTCCAAGGGACTCTCAAGAGTCCTCTCCCACTCCACAGTTCAAAAGCATCAGTTCTTCTGCACTCAGTCTTCTTTATGGTCCAACTCTCACATCCATATATGACTACTGGAAAACCAGTTGTTTTCAGATGTTTTGTGAGCCTTAACTGTCTGATCATAATTAATAATAATGGGCCAAAAAGTTGATTGGAAACTCCAAATGTATACATATAGCTTACACGCTATATATATGGCCACCTGAGTGAACCAACTGTTAAGGCACTGTCAAGGTCAGAATCTGTACATCTTTCATCTTGGGTGGTCAGGTTCCCCAGAGAAGTCTTCTAATCTTCTTAAATGCAGGACTCTGACTTTTGGGTATTGGGAGCTGAGCTGGGGAATGGACTAGAGAGCACAGTCTCTGCAGTTAGTAATCAGTGAATATAAACTCATCTCATTTTCACAGAGTACCTAGAACTTCAACTGTGCTGATATCTCCCATCAATAAATCTTCAGTCATTTGCTATGATAGCACAGGAGCAGTTGCCTAGGGATTAAGACTAGAATTGAATTCTAGATTATTTCCACATTATCTTCTTTATTTAAGTGATGTAACTGCCCCAGCCCCAGTCAGACCCAATTCCATTAATTTGCATGATGTTTTTGAGCATTCTGCAGAGTAAATCACCTTATTTCTCAACTTCTCCTGCTTTAAAGACCCACATTTGTAATGTATCTTTAATGCATTTGCTTTCCAATTTACAATATTTTGGAATATTTTTCTCAAAAAACAAAAACAAAACCTTTTTTCTTTTCCCCCTTTCTCGTGGGGTTATTTATTTGAAAACTTCCTCATTCTGGTTTTACTGGGATTACATAAGAGTGAAGGTACAGAGTTTTGGGCAGGATAGTGGAGTGGGTAGCCTTGCCTCTCTTGAGGAGATCTTCCCAACCCAGGCTCCTCCATTGCAGGGGGATTTTTTTAAAAAATTTCTTTACCATCTGAGCCATCAGGGAAGCCCCAAAATGCTGAAGCAGGCAGGCTATCCCTTCTCCAGTGGATCTTGCCCACCCAGGAGTGGAACCGAGTCTCCTGCATTGTACTGTAAAACATGTTTCATGGCTTAACATATCTGTTGTATGTAGCTGAATTTAAGAGGCTTCCCTGCTGGCTCAGATGTAAAGAATCTGCCTGCAATGTAGGAGACCCAGGTTTGCGCCCTGGGTTGGGAAGATCCTCTGGAGAAGGAAATGGCTACCTAGTTCAGTATTCTTGGGGCTTCCCTGATAGCTCAGAGAGTAAAGAATCTGACTGAAATGCAGGAGATCCAGATTCCATCCCTGGCTCAGGAAGATCCCCTGGAGAAGGGAATGGCAACCTCCTCCAGTATTCTTGCCAGGAGAATCCCATGGATGGAGGAGCCTGGTGGGCTACTGTCCACGGGGTCTCAAAGAGTCAGACATGACTGCGTGGCTCACATATACACACAGACACACACACACACAGAAGAGTAGCTTAAATAGAGGCTTCCCAGGTGGCTCAGTGGCAAAGAATCTGCTTGCCAGTGTAGGAGATGCAGGAGATGGATTTGATCCCTGGGTTGGGAAGATCCCCTGGGGAAGGAAATGGCAACTCACTCCAGCATTCTTGCCTGGAGAGCCCCAGGGAAGAGGAGCCATGGGGTTGCAAAGAGTTGGACATGACTGAGCATGCACTCACGGCTTAAACAGATGTTTCTTCAGTCTGACATTTTAAACCTAAGACTTTTTTTTTTAATGTGTTGCAAAGATTTTTTTTTTAAACAGGTAATATGTCCATCAAGAAATCTGAGTTGATCAGACTCATTATTTTGAATAAATTTTAAAGGAAAGATGTTGAAAGACATTTGACTTAAAAATCTTTGTCTCTGATATAAATTGTTTTAAAACAAGAATGAGAGTAGTCTACATTGTCTTGTTTCATGGTATAGTGCAACATTTTCTCCCTTTTAATGGCTGGCCCCATCCTCGGGCTAAATTTGGTGTTAGCATGTTTACATATGGCCCACAAGGCACAGCTCTACCCAGATGTCCTGTAGTCTTACCATGCTTCAGTTCCACATGCTTAGGTTAATGGTGATTCAAAATTTCTATCTCGGTTAAAATCTTGTGGAGGATGATGTGTCTAATGGCAAGTTAGAAAATTCCTTATTACCTGGGATCTTTGAGCATTTTAATATATAAGGGAGATCATACAGGTTGTCCCCTTTCCCCTTCCCTTACCTGATTTTATTCAGGTAAAAAGCAAAGTTACACTCATCTTCAAGGGGATGAATCACAATGGATCTTGGCTAACCCCTGTAATAATCTCATACTCCTGGCCTGTGATTTATTTAGGAGTGGGTGTGAGACCAGCTTTTGCCAACAAAATGTAAGAGAGAGTCCAGTGCAGCGCTGATGAGAAATATTGCTCTCTCTGATAAAAAAAAGAGAGGCCAGAACAATCTCTCTGTCCTTTCCTTTCTTGGATTTTATCATGTAAATGTGGGATGCTTGAAGCTGTGCTGACCATCTTGTAACCCTGATATGCTAGTCAAGAGAACACGGAGAAATGGAAAGCTCATCTTGTGAGGCTGGAAATATAACCAGCCCCAGAACTGCTTCCCTCCAGACTTCTTATATGGCTTAATTTAATACACTTAGGATTTAAGATACTTTTATCCAGTCTGCTGCTGCTGCTAAGCTGCTTAAGTCACGTCCGACTCTGTGCGACCCCATAGACATCAGCCCACCAGGCTCCCCCGTCCCTGGGATTCTCCAGGCAAGAACACTGGAGCGGGTTGCCATTTCCTTCTCCAATGCGTGAAAGTGAAAAGTGAAAGTGAAGTCGCTCAGTCGTGTCCGACCCCATGGACTGCAGCCCACCAGGCTCCTCCATCCATCCAGTCTATTTTAAACCAAAAGTATTTTAACTGGGAAAATGGTAAAATTTGAGGTGTTTGGTGGTCATTAAGTGATGAGATGGTAATCAATATCTTTAAACCTGTTTTATCATTTACAAACTGGAGTTAACACTCACCACTTAGGGATTTTTGAGAATTAAATGGGGTAATTTCAATTTAAAATGACGGGGTGTGTGGGAAGCATGTCACAAGGAAAAGGATACATGTCTACATGCAGCTGACTCATCTGCTGTACAACAGAAATTAACACAGCATTGTAAGGCAATTATATGCCATAGAAAATAACAACATTTTATAAAGTAAAACAAGGTGCTTTTCTCAGTGTCTGGTAGCTGGTAATCTCTAAATAAATAATAGTAAGCCTTATCTTAAGACATCTAGCTTCTTTCATTTTAGTAATCGTCTTAATAACACTCATTTTTTGGCCTAATGAGACTATACACACTTAGGAAGCAAGCCCAACCTCACGTGTATCTTTTCATGTCCAGTATGAGGCACAGGATACATGTTCCATAAAATTAATGAAACACAATGAACATAGTAGGCATGCGATGCCTTTTTACTAAGTCAGTGAATAAAAGGGTGAGTGAGTGAGTCAGCGTGAATTATCTGTAGTGTCTACTGATTACCCTAAATTGTTAGAAGGAAAGGTGACGTGGTATCCAAGTAAGTTCTGTGGAAAATCTGGCAGAGTTCCTCGAGAGAAGGTGGATGGGACCGGAATGTGAGCTCCACGCGGAACCTTGCGCCGTGTCCCTTACGGTAAAGCGGGTCGCCCCATCCTGGGGAAGTATCCCGGAGCTGCGCAAGCGAAATCTCTTTGAACTGTGTTAGGACAGAGCTTGTGTCTCACCCTATCTGGAATTTTATCTTAGAATCTTACAGGCTTATGCAGCATTAAATTGCATTTTATAGAAGACACATTTAGCATTTTGCCATAACAGAACTCATTCAAACAAATGGAATGTACCAAAGAGGTTTCAACAGAACAAGGTGTTCCTTGTAAAAGCCCAGCGCGTCTGTAATTCTCTTCTCTTTCTGAACGGATGGTTCATTCTGGGCACCAAGCAGAGCTCCAAATCCAATGTCGTCATCTGCTGGTCCCAATCTTATCACAACAGTTTGTATTTTTAAAGGAAATACATAAAACTGAAAGATAATATTCTTTTTGTTTGCTCACAGGAAACAAGCATTGCGTTTTTCACTGAAAAATTCTGGCTCGCACACCCCTTGACATCACAACTGATCTCAAAGCCCATTCTTGTTTTGGAATTTTTTGAAAGTTGGATTGCAAGTTCTGGAAAAATCATGATTTCAAAAGCAAGAGATCAAACTGTTTTTGATGCTGGTTCAACAGGATCCAAGGTACCTCAGGCGAATGTAAAGGCAATGACTTAAACCAATGATCAAACTTGTGTGTAATGTCCTCAAGAAAGAAGTAAGTGATTTATGTCTAAATATTTTATGAACCTAAAGGCTGAATTTGAGAGAAACAGCTCTGAAAAGCCAAAGTCCTTGAAGAATTAATGGTATCGTTTCTTTGGTTACTCTTCTGGAAAGACACTGAAAGAGTCTGGGGTGGTATCTGAGGTTACGGGGGAAAGCCGCTAGCGGGAGGCCGTGCGGTTTCTTCACCTTGTAGATGAGCTGAAAGCCGACCCTTGCTGAGTCTTCAAACCCCAGCCACTGGAAGACTCATCTTGTGGTCTGATAGGGAATGTCTGTTCACAGATTTGCGAATCAGTGACGACAGAAGGGAGAGTGTGGTTGACAGGTGGACCTGACTGCACTGAGGAAACTGTCAGCTGTGGTAAAACCAGTGAATGGAGGGCTGAAGCCCCAGGGAGAGACAGGATTCAGTGACAAGGATATAAAGCAGGGTTTGCAAAGTGTTTGAGAACGACAGTGTCCCTCTCTGTCCTGAGATGGAGACTCTGTATGTTTGACACCGATGATGGCGGTGTGCATGACAATATCTCAGCCTCCTAAAACTGTGGCTTAAAGGAAATTGTGCCTATGACAAAGACAATACTTGTCATTATATGTGAGGCAAAAGTAGCTATCAAGCAGAGGCAATTATTTAGATTGTCTTCAGATACTACTGTAAATCAGACGGCTACGATAGGAGCAGGCCAGCCATTCTATCTCAGACATCCATGATTTACTGATTCTGACTTTTATAGCAAGAGAGAATGGATAAAAGAATTTCTGACATGGAGAGAGAGAATCATCTTTCATTCCACAGCTATCAAGACTCCTTTAAAAGCACTAGAAAATGCCCCGCAAAGTTGAAGCCAGTGCTGATCGTGAGACTCAGAGTTCATTGACACACAGTGTGTCTGAGAGTGTACAGGAGTTACCTGGTGGCCAAGTCTATCTCGAAAACTCTCCCTTCCACTCTTCTCCTCCCCATTACAGATGGCCAGCTTTCCACTGACTTCTTTCAGAATTTCCCACAAAGGTTAGAGATGGTTGGCTACTTGAGAAAAATTGAGCACATTAAAGGATGTGGCAAAGCTACTTACTATTTTCAAAATTTGAAGAGAAATATATCAGACAGAACAGAGTAAAACAGAAAGAAAAGGAAGTCTTTTAAAGTTGCATCAAGGGGCTCAGGAAGATAAGAACCCATCTGCAGAAATGGGAAGATGTAGCATATGGATTTTTTTACTGGTATTTGAAACTCCTCATGTACAAGATTGAACTTCTTCCCAAGCAAGGTTTCTCTAGTTTTACCTCTCAGTAAGTGGCATCAATATCTTCCCAGCAGTGTAGACTCACACTTAAGAGCCATCTTTGAGCCCTCCTCCCCACCCCACCCCCAATATTCAACAGGCTATCTAAAGTCCTGTTGATTCTATCTTGACAGGGTTTCTCACATTGCTTCTCTCTTTTCCATTGCCATAGCTACCTTCTTAGTACAAGTCCTTAACGTCTGACCACCAATTCTAGAATGTTTGCCAATATCAACAATCAATTCTTAAAAAAAAAAAAAAAGTAGTTGCTGCCATTCCTTCTTGTGGTATCCTAGGCAGATGTTTGGTCTTTGGCTCGTATCCCTGGCACAGAGCTACTAAAACCCTTGGATTTTCCTGAGTGATAAGGGTGGAAAGAAAGAAAAAAGCTTCTTTTGTTCTAATGAGGTGACTTTTAGGGATCCCTAGATACCTTCAGGATAGTGTTATGGCATCAGAAAACCCAAGCCTTGATTAGAAGCTTAGAAATTTTAGCTCTGCTTTCCCAGTCTCCTGGAAGGGGAGGGTCTGGGGATTAAGTTAACCACCTATTTTTAGGTTATTATAATGACCTCCTGTTATTTAATCAATCATGTTTATGTTATGAGACTCTTAAATGATGGGGTTTGGAGAGCGTCTGGGCTGGTGAACCCATCTGTATGCCAGAAGGGGGCACACCCACCTCTAAGGAGACGGAAGCTCCCACACTCAGGACCCTCTGAATCGTGCCCTGGGTGCCTCTTCGCCTGGCTGTTCATTTCTATCATGATAATACCTTTTCTAATAGACCAGTAAACGTAAGTGAAGTGTGTTTCTGAGTTCTGTGAGTCATGCTAGCAGCTAACTGAACCTGAGGAAAGGATTGTGGGAAATTCTAATTTATAGCTCATCGGTCAGAAGTATGAGACACCGAGGTTTGCAGCTGGAATCTGAAGCGGAAATGATCTTATGGATTTTGTGGGTTTTCTGGATCTTCCTGCTAACATTCATGACCCCCCTGAGAGGGCACCCAGACGAATTTTCCACATATTATCCATCTTCATTTCACATAAAATGCCACGAACTGGCACCCTGTGAATCAGTTCAGTTGCTCAGTTGTGTCTGACTCTTTGCAACTCCATGGACTACAGCACGCCAGGCTTCCATGTCCATCACCAACCTTGTGAATATCAGACTGGAAAATGATATAACATTCAAAATGTATTATTCTCAGTTATGTATATGTACTATTTCTGCCATTTAGAAGTTATAAAATAAATTCAAAATCTGAAGAAAAAAACCATGATTAGATAACCCCTAAAAATGTGTTTATTATATGGTCTACTAAATCTAGGTCATATATTGAATTCTAAGCATATATGGCTTTAACTTTCTTTGGCAGACTTATCTGAAAATTCTTTAATTCTCTGAAATAGGCAAACTAAGATCATCTGGTTTTAATTAGCTTAGGTCTATTGAGTCAGTGTTGCCATCCATCCGTCTCATCTCTGTCGTCCCTTCTTCTCCTGCCCCAATCCCTCCCAGCATCAAGGACTTTTCTAATAAGTCAACTCTTCACATGACATGGCCAAAGTATTGGAGTTTCAGCTTTAGCATCAGTCCTTCCAATGAACACCCCAGACTGATCTCCTTTAGGATGGACTAGTTGGATCTCCTTGCAGTCCAAGGGACTCTCAAGAATCTTCTCCAACACCACAGTTCAAAAGCATCAATTCTTCAGCGCTCAGCTTTCTTCACAGTTCAACCCTCACACCCATACTTGACCACTGGAAAAACCATAGCCTTGGCTAGACCAACTTTGTTGGCAAAGTAATGTCTCTGCTTTTGAATGCAGGAGTCCCCAGTTCGACTCCTAGGTTGGGAAGATCCGCTGGAGAAGGGATAGGCTACCCACTCCAGTATTCTTGGGCTTCCCTTGAGGATCAACTGGTAAGGAATCCACCTGCAATATGGGAGACCTGGGTTCGAATCCTGGATTGGGAAGATCCCCTGGAGAAGGGAAAGGCTACCCACTCCAGTATTCTGGCCTGGAGAATCCCATGAGCTGTACAGTCCATGGAGTCGTAAAGAGTCAGACACAACTGAGTGACTTTCACTTCACTTTACTTCACTTGAACCAAAGGATTTACTTAATATATTTATAAAAAGATAATCCAAGGTTATTGACTTTAGGAGGAGAACTCAGATTAACTGGTTTCAGATTAAGAAACTTTTCACAATCAGCTTCCTGCCAAATTGTTAATAAATATGCAGACCCAATCAAATACAAAAGTGGTGTTTCTTTTGTGCAACTTGGCTTGCATTTTCCTGAAAGTTATCAGTGAGGGCAGGGCACTGATTTATCTATCAGACCATTTTATTGCCCAGATGGCTTTTCAAGGAGATATGCTCATATGTTACCTTCACAAGTCTGAGTCTTGGGAACTGTTCCTAACTGATGTTGATGGTGGGGTTGTCCATGGTCCAGCCCTTCCAAACAGCAACTGAGGAGCTGCAGCCAAGGTCCTCCGTACAGACCCTTATGCTGATTGGAGGAAGCCCTGGGGGAAGGCTTGGAGCAAAAGGGAGAAAAGTCCAGGCTTTTGAGAGACAAATCTGGCTGTGGAAGCCTTGAGATCTCATCACTGCCCCATGGGGGGACAATTCATTTCTGCTGGATGAGAAGAAAACAGTGAATTTAACTCATCTTATGTCCCCTGTTACCGTTAGCATGGTCATCATCAGCATGTAATTATTGAGTGCCTACTGGGTGACAGTGAAGGACAGGGAAGTCTGGCGTGCTGCAGGCCGTGGGGTCTCAAAGAGTTGGACAGGACTTAGCAGCTGAATAACCGGGAACATGCCCTTTAACTTGGGAATATGCAGCTCTTATAAACCATGGAAAAGCAATGGAGAATTTTTAGGAAATTTAACAGAGAAATGAGTAGTCATATATTAAGCATAAAAATTTTAGGTAAATATACACATCTGTGTAAAATGAATGAATATTGATAGCCAAATGGCTATTTTGGCTTTGAATTAGTCTCCAGATTGGAAATGACATGTTCCAATTAAGAACAGGTGATCATAAGTATATAGTTAAAGCAATATAATATTTTAAAAGCATTTAACAGTCTTTATCAATAGTTACTGAATGAACTACTAGCACATTAAGCTTAAAAAATAAGTGCTACTTAATAAAGATAAGTTGTGAAGCTATTTTAGGTCCTCAGAGTACCATGGTCTTTAAATCCAGAGAATTATTGGGACATTTCCTTCCCATCAGTGATCCCATGAATTTCTGGGGCCAATCAGATAACCGAGATAAGCACTGTTTCTTAATATCTGTAAGCTCTCTGGCCTCTAACATATCTGTTTGGAAATGGAAATATTAAGGACAAAGTGAAGTACACTTATGGTCCCCTCAGAATTTTGGATCTCTAAACTTCTAGGTAAGTTAGTTCAGATTCAAACAAGGAGGAGGTTAGAGAAAAACTATCTTTGGGGGAAGGAGAGATGCTCTCTTTATCTGAAGTCCTGCCTCCCTTCTGTGGGGGAGTGGTCCTCTCATAGCAGCTCTTCCCTGCTCTGGCTCTGTCCCAGGCCTGATTAGAAGCCGTGGGCCTCTGTCCCTGGTCACCAAGGAGAGCAAGTTTACCTAAGGGCAGGCTCACGCTTCCTTCCTGCTGCCCACCATCCAATACCCAGAAGAGTTTTCTAGAACCTTGTTACACAGCTCAGCGCAGTGCAAGAGTTGGTAAAGCAAAGTGAAGTCGCTCAGTTGTGTTCGACTCTTTGAGACCCCATGGACTGTAACCTACCAGGCTCCTCTGTCCATGGGCCTTTCCAGGCAAGAGTACTGGAGTGGGTTGCCATTTCCTACTCCAGGGAATCTTCCCAACCCAGGAATCGAACCCGGGTCTCCCACACTGCAGGCAGACGCTTTACCGTCTGAGCCACCAGGGAAGCTACCAAGATCTACTAAATATACAACAAATATGACTTTCCCAAGGTCCAGAGAGATAGCCCCCAAGAAGCTAAAGTCCTCCCGAGGGAGCCGCGCTTGGACACGCCCATGTTCGTACTCTGGCTCCTCCCATTCCACGCCTCGTTTTTCTGACTTCTGCTTTGCAAATCTATCCCCTCCCTTTTGGGAAACGTGCCTCTTAACCACAGCGGTTGATCTCCTTCCACAGTCCGTGCTTCTCTTCCACAGAAGTGCTGCTTCTTTTTTTTTTTTTTCCCAAATCTGAGACATTCATGTCTAAGTAACATACTTGGTAGGTTAGGGAGAGGGTCAGTGGTCTTCACTGACATTTTTTAAATAGCTTGGCAACAGCCAGGATGGACCCAAGTCCTCCAGCCCCCTCTCAACCTGAGAGCTTTGTGCAGTGAGGAATGTTTAAAGCCCACACACATGTGCACACACACACGTACATGCATGTACACTCCCAAAGCACATCTCAGTTCTCATACATGGTGAATTACAGTCCTACAATAGACTAGAAAGATATTTTTCTCCTTCATAACCAAACTTCACATTTTTTAGGCTAATACCAAAAATGCTATTTCCTTTCTGTCATTGTTTCCTTTTAATGATTAATGCCTTTTCTTCACAAAGACCCTGTGGAAGCTTAGAGATTCCTTCAGGTTTTCCTGAGGGTACAGGAGGTTTTACTCTTCAAGTTATCTTTTTTTCCAGTTACATTTTTAGCATAACTCAAGAGATTTGTTAATTCCTCATTTATTCATTGATTCATTCAATAGATATTTGTTGAGTGCCTCTTGGCTCTTGGGGGGAAATATTGTATAAACATAAACAAGACCTTCTTTCAGTCCACAAACAGCTCACAGGTTAGGTGTCGTACCATGTGGAAAGTGCCTTAAAAGGTGCTAAGCAGACATGGAAAAGCTCCAATTAAATTTTCCTTGGAGAGTCATGGTCCTATTTCTCATTTATTTTGATAATGTGAAGTAGTAATTCATTTGTGAGGGAACCGTTTCTTTTCTCCTTATTATATATTTGTACTGTGCTTTCTCTCAGAACTTACATGTGGGTTCTTGAGAAGGATGTGTGTTCTCTTCAACAGTCCTCTGTGTTCAACTGGAAGAAGAAACCACCACGCCTTCAGCTTAAGAGTGATGGGTGATAACACAAAGGGTGACTAGACCTGAGAGACCCCAGTGACCTGGGCATATTCCAAAATATTTTCATTTCATCTTAAGGATGGATGACTCTTACATCATAAGTATCAGCTAATTTTGTCAACTTCACCCTTGCAAAAGAAAAGCTGTGACCCGTGGTGCGTATAGCTGCTCTCTCACTGCTGTGGCTCGCCTAGGCCCCTTCTCCTGGATTCATTGCTTTCTCAGGTGGGGGAAGAGGAAAGGGTCAAATGGAGGGGAAGGTCAGTGATGGTGTGCATCTAAAGTCCATTCATCCACTTACCCTTTGAACAGCTGTTAAGCCCTTTGCTCTGGGTGGGCTCCGGAGGCGGAATGTCCAGTAACAGCAAACTGGGCGCTGGGCCTGCTGCTAGCTGTTCCCGGGTTCAGTCTCCTCGTCTCTCCTAGGATGCATGGTTGCGAGCTAACTCCTACACTTCCTAGATTTTTGTTGTTATTGCAATTATTAATGACCCTGTGAGTAAGTTGTGGCTGATAGGCTGAGCGTAGAAGCAACCTTTCTTCTTCAGGGACCCTGACGTTTTAAAGGACTACTGAACACACGCTGCTCTGGTCCTTTCCTCTTCTGAGAGAGAGACAGTAAGACGCTGGCCGCCCTTTTCAGTCAGGACGGAGGCCTGTGCTGAGGAGAGCAGCCGTCCCACCAGCCCTGGATTGCCCTCACCTGGAACGTTACACGAAAGAGAAATACACTTGATGAGTGTAGAAGCAACCTTTCTTCTTCAGGGACCCTGACGTTTTAAAGGACTACTGAACACACGCTGCTCTGGTCCTTTCCTCTTCTGAGAGAGAGACAGTAAGACGCTGGCCGCCCTTTTCAGTCAGGACGGAGGCCTGTGCTGAGGAGAGCAGCCGTCCCACCAGCCCTGGATTGCCCTCACCTGGAATGTTACACGAAAGAGAAATACACTTACAGCCTGTATAACCTGCATTATTTGTGGTTTTCTTTATTAAAACATTTTAGTCTGTTTCTTCTTCTCTGATAGCTCAGTTGGTTAAGAATTCAGCAGCAATGCAAAAGACCTCGGTTCAATTCCTGGGTTGGGAAGATTCCCCTGGAGAAGGAATAGGCTACCCACTCCAGTGTTCTTGGGCTTCCCTGGTGGCTCAGATGGTAAAGAATCTGCCTGCAGTGTGGGAGACCTGGGTTTGATCCGTGGGCTGGGAAGATCCCCTGGAGAAGGGAAAGGCTACCCACTCCAATATTCTGGCCTAGAAAATTCCATAGACAAAGAAAGGAGTCTGGCAGGCTGCAGCCCACGAGGTCACAAAGAACCAGACACGACTCAGCGGCTTTCATTTCCACTTTTTCTGCCTTCATGGAGTTTACAAACTACAAGAAAATTTAGACATCATTCAAGTAACCTCAAAATAAGCATATTCTTATAAAGTGAGATAGAAGTTATGAAAGATAAAAAAGTAGTACTATCAGAGCATATAATAAGGAGATCCCACAGTGTGAGGGGTCAGGGAAGATTCAAGAAAGAACAAGAATGAAGTGAACAAAGTCCTTGAATATTTAAAAACAGTAATTTTACTTAGAGTCAGGTTTTGAAGGCTATAACCCAAATATTTTTCTGCATGAATTTTTCTGCCTGATGTGGTCTTTGGACTTGAGGGAGAAATTATACATGCCTTGTATATATAGAATAGTCAAGTAAAGCAATGCAATAAAATGAAAACTATTTAGCATCTTCTAAGACACTGAGTTAAGATGGATTATCAAAACATAGTGTATAGTAAGTTGCATAAGCTGTGTCATATAAAAAAGGAAAAATTCTAAATTCTGAACAGAAAACATGATTAGTATTTAAATTACAATGCTGAGCTTAAAAAGAAAAGACAGAGTGAAATGTTTCTGTAACATAAATCCACATGGGCAAATAGAAGAGGACACCTGAGGTATGTAGAAAATCTAGTCCAAAACCACAAATCTTCCCTTATTAAGGCAGAGAATGGGGCTGCTTTCCATCCACGTTTTTGGCTTGTTGTCTACAGGGATCATACGCATCGGCAGACTGTGCCACTTTCTGTTCCTTGCGTACAGACTTAGGCCCAGAGACTAATTGCAACTCGCAGTGTGTGCTAACAGAGAAGCTGGCGTCAGCTTAGAACAGTGCTGCGTGGAGGAGCAGGAAACCCTTCTGAATGGCAGGCACACAAGTGAAGGGGTAAAGTAAGCCAGTCATGCAGACCTGCAACCAGAGGACACTGCCTTGCTGTACGGCTCCAGAAACAAGGTCAGGAAAGTCAGCGACCGACTCACGGATTAAGACCTGAGAACATCTGATTATTCTCGGTTAATTCCACTGTGCTCTGAGAACACACATTGTATGACTTCTATTCTTTTAAATTTAAGATGTGTTTTATGGCCCAGAATGTGGTCTATCTTGGTGAATGTTCCTTGTGAGCTTGAGATGATTACTTTATACATGTTTTTGTTTCTGCTGTATCTAACAGGTAGATATTTTGTACTTGAAACAGAGGGAATTGACTAGATCCTGGATATTAATCTAGAACATATCTTATTAATCGCATCTAGTGTCACAATTTTAAAAAACAACCAGTCATCATGGTAAAGAGTGGCTATTTACCCATATAACTTATTTAAAAAAAATTTTAACTGGAGGATAATTGCTTTGCAACCCATATTAATCTTACATATTAAACTGTTTTCCCATTTTACATCATGATGGAGTATCTTGGTCTCACTAAATTAAGAGGCAATTGTGTAGAAGAAATCGATGTCAAGGAAAACTGACTTTTGTAAAATATTGCCTTGGCTAATAAGTTCACATGCTAAATTAAATATGATTTTCATGAAAACTCTTGGGACAAAAGAAAATACAGAGAGGAAGAGAAGCATGAATATTTACCCATATAACTTATTTTAAAAAAATTTTTAACTGGAGGATAATTGCTTTGCAACCCATATTAATATTACATATTAAACTGTTTTCCCATTTTACATCATGATGGAGTATCTTGGTCTCACTAAATTAAGAGGCAATTGTGTAGAAGAAATCGATGTCAAGGAAAACTGACTTTTGTAAAATATTGCCTTGGCTAATAAGTTCACATGCTAAATTAAATATGATTTTCATGAAAACTCTTGGGACAAAAGAAAATACAGAGAGGAAGAGAAGCATGAAAAATGTATGGTTAAAAGTACTGATAACAAAATAGGCATGAACATATTAATACTTCTTTTCTATATTAATGGAAAATTCTACCAGTGGATATAATCCTAATAATTATGATGATGTTGCAATTTTAACTTCATTAGAAGTTACTGGAAGTGTTTTCCGAGAGAGTTCTGGTCATTTAAACAAATTTCTTTTGAGAGGAAATAGATTAACATTATGTT
>SJYC01060999.1:0-21981 GCA_006408675.1 Madoqua kirkii
GCTGGGCGCTGTTTGGGGACGCACTGTGAGTCAGGCGAGAGCATCAGGGTCCCGCAGGGCACACGGCAAGTGCTGGCTGCTCTCTGGATGCCCTCACCCTCCTGGTGTAGGAGGAGCCCTCTGTCCTTGAAAATTAGGCAAAGGCAGGACTCCAACAGTCCAGGTCCCCCAGGACCACTGTTCATCTCACACTTTGTGATCCCATAGACACTTTCTAAAAAAGTGGGCAAATTACTAAATTAAATTATAGATTATGAAGGCAAAACAATGAAAACTGGAGAAGTGAGTGGTGGTGGGAAGGATCTTAAACCACCAAAAAAGTTTCCATCCAGCGCGGAGGCTTCTAGTTAAGAAGACAGGGACATATTTATCCAACTTTCTATTCAACTTTCTATTTATTCAACTTTCTTTTTACTGTAAGACTCGGATGAGGCTTGGGGAGGGGAGGAGACTGAAAAAAGAGGAGTGATGAGTCCCCCCCAAAATCACAGGAGACATGGCCCAGGCTAAGTGGGACTGCAGCAGACCTGCAGTGAAGGACAGAGAGGGAAGGACACAGAGAGCCGGGAGCATCAAGTGGAGCTGTAAGACCAGAACACGAACCGCTCCAGGAGCTTGGGGAAGGGCGGCCATGGCCTGGAAATGGAAGGAATTATTGTACAAGAGACCGTACATTGTTGTACAAGTTTATATGGAAGGCGACAGTCCTCGTTCATCAGAATTAATTAATCTGCAGCCAACCTGGGAATTCAGTAAAATTATTTTGGTCATATAGCTATATTATATCAATATCCAGTAGCAAATTTTGATTCAATTTAAAAAGCATATATGATTTGAACTAATGCAGACACAAAAGCAATTAACAGATGGTCTTCACTTTCCAGATACTTCCAATCTAGTGACTGGAATAGCTGCTGCTGCCGCCGCTAAGTCGCATCAGTCAGGTCTGACTCTGTGCAACCTCATAAACGGCAGCAAAGGCAGGACTCCAACAGTCCAGGTCCCCCAGGACCACTGTTCATCTCACACTTTGTGATCCCATAGACACTTTCTAAAAAAGTGGGCAAATTACTAAATTAAATTATAGATTATGAAGGCAAAACAATGAAAACTGGAGAAGTGAGTGGTGGTGGGAAGGATCTTAAACCACCAAAAAAGTTTCCATCCAGCGCGGAGGCTTCTAGTTAAGAAGACAGGGACATATTTATCCAACTTTCTATTCAACTTTCTATTTATTCAACTTTCTTTTTACTGTAAGACTCGGATGAGGCTTGGGGAGGGGAGGAGACTGAAAAAAGAGGAGTGATGAGTCCCCCCCAAAATCACAGGAGACATGGCCCAGGCTAAGTGGGACTGCAGCAGACCTGCAGTGAAGGACAGAGAGGGAAGGACACAGAGAGCCGGGAGCATCAAGTGGAGCTGTAAGACCAGAACACGAACCGCTCCAGGAGCTTGGGGAAGGGCGGCCATGGCCTGGAAATGGAAGGAATTATTGTACAAGAGACCGTACATTGTTGTACAAGTTTATATGGAAGGCGACAGTCCTCGTTCATCAGAATTAATTAATCTGCAGCCAACCTGGGAATTCAGTAAAATTATTTTGGTCATATAGCTATATTATATCAATATCCAGTAGCAAATTTTGATTCAATTTAAAAAGCATATATGATTTGAACTAATGCAGACACAAAAGCAATTAACAGATGGTCTTCACTTTCCAGATACTTCCAATCTAGTGACTGGAATAGCTGCTGCTGCCGCCGCTAAGTCGCATCAGTCAGGTCTGACTCTGTGCAACCTCATAAACGGCAGCCCACCAGGCTCCCCCGTCCCTGGGGTTCTCCAGGCAAGAATATTGGAGTGGGTTGCCATTTCCTTCTCCAATGCTTGAAAATGAAAAGTGAAAGTGAAGTCGCTCAGTCATGTCCAACTCTCAGCGACCCCACGGACTGCAGCCCTCCAGACTCCTCCATCCATGGGATTTTCCAGGCAAGAGTACTGGAGTGGGGTGCCATTGCCTTCCCCGACTGGAACAGCAGCATGCACAAATTATTCAAATGCAAGTCTGTCCAAAGGAGGTATAACAGGACGTTTACTGAGCTCCTACTTTGTGCCAGGCTGTGTACTAAGCATTTAAACATATTGCTTAATCTGAATTTTGTAGCAGTCTTAAGCAGTAGTTGCGATTCTGTCCCTCATACAGATGGGGAAGTTCAATCTTTGCATATTTATCTACTTTCCGTTGCCCTGGCTCTTTGTTGCTGTGAGGCCTCTAGTTGCAGTGAGCAGGGGCTGCTCCTGGTTGCAGTGCATGGGGTCTCACTGTGGGAGCTTCTCTTGCTGTGGAGCACAAGCTCCAGGCTCGTGAGCTTCAGCAGTTGCAGCAGGCGGGCTCCGTGGTTGTGGCTTGCGGGCTCCAGAGCGTGGGCTCCGTGGTTGTGGTTCACAGGCTTTAGTTGCTCTGCATCACATGGAATCTTCCTAAATCAGGGGTCAAACTCATGTCCCCTACATTAGCAGGCAGATTCCTATGCATTGTACCACCAGAGAAGTCTCCGAAGCTCAAACTTAAAAGTTTAGTAATTTGCCTAAGGCTACAAAGTTCTGGAAACTGAGGAAAATAGATCCAAATTCCTGACTCATACTTATTTTGTCAAGGCTTTCCTGCTCTAATTAGTTAATTCCTTAGAGTCTAAGTGTGTTTGTTTGATGCCTAACAAGACTGAGACATGTATTTATGAAGCCCTTATCTGCTAAAAGAGAGTAAAGGCCTTTGTTTGGAAAGATGGAGCAATGATATTAAGAGGGAAGGATCTCCATGGAAGACAGGCTCCTCTCTGCTATCCTGAAAGGTGACTATGGAGGATGAGGTTAACTGTCAAAATCATGTCACATTTTAGTTTTTAAACCCCCATTCCCTGCTACCAGAAAATTACTAGAACTCATCGATGAATTGGTAAAGTTGTAGGTTACAAAATTAATACATAGAAATCTGTTGCATTTCTACACACGAACAGTGAAAGATCAGATAGAGAAATTCAAGAAACAATTCCATTTACCACTGCATCAAAAAGAATAAAATACCTAGGGATAAATCTACTTAAGGAGACAAAAGACCTGCACTTTGAAAACTATAAGGCCCAGAGGAGGACGGGAAAGACACAGTAGTGTAGACGCATCTGGCTGCTGGGTTCAGATTTTAGAGACGGAAGAGTTTGGATTCTCTGACATAGACCTTGGGGTGCTAATGAAGGTTCAGTGTGGAGATGACCTCAGTGTGAATTCCAGGAAGGGGAAAAGGAAGGTAGAGGAGCACTCAGGAGCGTTCACGACTGTGTGCCTGTCAGCCTAGGAGCTCATAGTGCCCCTAAGAACCAGGGGGTGCCAGTGAGACTCTGGGGGCAGGAAGGAAAGGGGACAAGGATTGGTAGGAAAAATGAATGGAAGGCAAGGCAAGAGAAGGGGGGTGTGGACATGGTTGGTGACAAGGACTTTCAGTTCAGTTCAGTTGCTCAGTCGTGTCCAACTCTTTGCGACCCCATGAGTCGCAGCACGCCAGGACTCCCTGTCCATCACCAACTCCCGGAGTTCACTCAGATTCCTGTCCATCAAGTCCGTGATGCCATCCAGCCATCTCATCCTCTGTCGTCCCCTTCTCCTCCTCCTGCCCCCAATCCCTCCCAGCATCAGAGTCTTTCCAGTGAGTCAACTCTTTTCATGAAGTGGCCAAAGTACTGGAATTTCAGCTTCAGCATCACTCCTTCTGAAGAAATCCCAGGACATGGACTTTAGGCCACTCTTTCTGGACATGAGTTTTGTTTACACTTGTAAAGCAGTACCCTGGACTGAAGGTCGTATTAGCTTTCATTCAGGCTTACTAATTCTGCTCTATTCTGTGGTATTTCAAATCAGGAACAGATGTGAGAAGGGAAGTCAGTGGGGCTGAGGTGGGTGCTAGGTAATCTGAGAGGCAGTTCCTGAACTAACAGAGCTGGAAAAAGCCACAAAACCTCAAAAGTGAGGTGGTTAAAAAAGCCTGGAAAAAGAACCCTTTTTCAGGATGGGTATGAGCAGGAGGCAGTGTCCCTGGTAGAAGGTCAGATCCAGAGGGTCTCAATCCAGGGGGCTCTAGAACAAGTTTTGCCTTGGAACAGATGAACAGATTCCAGGACCACGGGGAGCAGAAGAGACGAGCTGTCTGCTGGCTCCTTGCTCCTCGTTGTCCTGCGGGTCTCAGCCTTAATGTACCTCCTGCTGACCTCACCCCCTCCCTACCCTCCCGTCCCTTCTGAAATCTGTGAGCAGAACAGCAGTGTTTCCTCCCATTCAGTTTTCCCAAGCTAAGCATCCCTGTGGTCCCTGACTGCCCTCACACTCCCCATAATCAGTGGCTGTGAGACCCTGCAGATTCCACCTCCTAAAGGTCTCGGGCCTCTGCCCACTTGTCCAAGCCAACTGCCGCTGTCAGCACTGATGCGCTCCCCTCTCCTTCCTGACTCACTGCAACTGGCTCTCGGCCAGCATCTGTGCACTGGCCTCTCCGGCACTGTGCCAGTCCTGTAAACAGATCTGAGCATGTCTCCACTAATGTAAAAGCATCAGCTGGCCTTTCAGTGGCCACAGGGTGAAGGCTGCGCTGCTTGGCAGAGTCTGTAAAAGCCCTTGTCGCCTGGTGTCAACCACTCCCTCCAGCTTCTCACACACCATCCGTGCCATCCCACGCACACACACGTTCTGCTCTGCATCTCCACGCAGGGCCTTCTCCGCCTGGATTCTTTCTCCAGTGCTGATCTGTTGCGTAAGACTCAGTCTGAACAGGGCCTCCTCCAGAAAATTCCCCCAATGCTCCAAAAATCATAGCACTGCATTTTGGTGGGTTCCTTTATCAATTTACAGATTTCTTAAAAAAAAAAAAAGTATTGTTCTTAAAAAAATGCCAATGATATTTTTCACAGAACCAGAACAAATAATTTTAAAGCTTGTATGGAATGCAAAAGACCATTAATAGTCAAAACAATCTTGAGAGAAAAAGAACAGAGCTGGAGAAATCATGCTCCCTGACTTCAGACTATACTACAAGGATACAGTAATCAAAATGGTATGGTAATGACACAAAAACAGACACCTAGATCAAAGGAGCAGAGCAGAGCGCCCAGAAATAAGCCTGCACACTTAGGGTTAATTAATCTGTGACAAAGGATGCAAGGCTATATGGTGGAGAAAAGACAACTCCTTCAATAAGTGGTACTGGGTTGGACAGCTACATATAAAAGAATTAAATTAAACCCTTGTCTAACACCAAGTATAAAAATAAAGTAAAAAGGGATTAAAGACTCACCTGTAAGACAGAATACTATAAAACTCCCAGAGAAAAAAATAGATAGAATACTTTCTGACAAAAATCATGACAATATTTTCTTGGATCCATCTCCTACAGTAATGGAAATAAAAGCAAAAATAAACAATTGACCTAATTAAACTTAAAGCTTTTGCACAACAAAGGAAACCATGAACAAATCAAAATGACAACCTAAGGGCTTGGAGAAAATATTTTCAAATGATGCTACTGACATGAGATTAGTCTCCAAAATATACAAATAGCTCATACTGCTTAATATAAAAAACCAAACAACACAATCAAAAAATGGGTAGAAAATTCAAATAGACATTTCTTCAAAGAAGACATGTAAATGGCCAAAAAGCTCACAAAGAGGTGCACAATGTTGCTAATTATCAGAGAAATGCAAATCAAAATTATATGGAGGCATCACTTCACACTGGTTTGAATGGCCCTCATTAAAAAGTCTACAAGTAACAAATGCTGGAGAGGGTGTGGGGAAAAAGGAACCCACCTGCATTGTTGGTAGGAACGTAAACTGATACAGCTGCTATGAACGGTATGAAGGTTCCTTAAAAAATGATCCCCAAATCCTACTTCTTGGCATACATCTGGAGAAAACTATAATTCAAAAAGATACATGTACCCTCAAAGTTCATTACAGTGCTGTTTGCAATAGCTAAGACATGGAAGCAACTTAAATGTCCATCAATGAAGGAATAGATAAAGAAGATATGGTACATATATCCAATGGAATATTACTTGGTCATAGAAATGAAATAATGTCATTTGCAGCAACACTGTTGGACCTAAAGATTATTGTACTAAGTGAAGTTAAGTCAGACAGAGAAAGACAAATATCATATGATATCACTTATATGTGGAATCTAGAAAAAATGTTACATATCAACTTATTAATATTTACAAAACAGAAACACTCTCAGTCATAGAAAACTAACTTACAGTTATCAAAGGGGAAGATGTGGGGAGGGAAAAGTTAAGAATTTGGGATTAACACATACACACTACTGTATATAGAATAGACAGCAGACAAGAACCTCCCATATAGTAGAGAACTATACTTAATGTTTTGTACTAACCTATAAGGGAAAAGAGCCGGAAAAAAAAAAAAAAGATATATATGTACTTACAATGGAATCACTTTGCTGTACACTTAAAACTAACACAACGTTGTAAATCAACTATAAATCAACTATATAAATCAATAAAAAAAGCTGTTTGTTTTGACAAAAGAAACCCACTCCCACATAGTATCAAAGCAAATAATAGTGTTTGAGGTATCTCTGCCTTAAAAAAGTTCTCCATAACTGTGAAGTAAGTTCTGGAGAAAGAACTTAAGACAGATGGTCAGAAAAGCAACAAAAATAATGACCGGAATGAGCAAAATACCTTCCTGTTGATGACCTTCCTTTACCTCGGGCTGTATTTCATGTCTTGTTAAGTTTCACTAAGTTCAAGTACTAGGACTACTGAGCTGGTTTAGGTGGGGAGTGTCTCCTTTGGAATGACTCAGTTGAGACCCATTTGGCAGATGAGATTAATTGCTCAAGTACCTAGGAGGAGCAGAGATGTCAAGGAGGAAGCCCAGTGCTGTTCCTCAATAAGAGCCTTTTCAGCTCTCTCCTCACCTTGAAAAAGAAGTCCAAGAGGACAGAGGCCTCATGTCTTCACGCAGCTTTTAGTCTGCCTTTGGGTGTGATTTACTTGTCTTACCTACCCCTGGAGAAGACCACTGTGGAAATGGCCAGCCTCTCTCGCCAAGGCGTACACACTTAAGTAGAGAAGACCGAAACAGGTGCTTAAATGCCATCTTACCAGGAGACCATACTAAGAGTATGTAATAGATGTGAAACCCCAAAAACAATTATTTCCCCAAGTCTCAGCCACTCCTTTAGTTGAAAGTAGCCTTCTCTGAATGCCTTTCCGTTCCTGATGGAATGAATGAGGTGTGGTTTGGTGCCTGGTGAACAGAGAGACACTGGTATCAGTAACACCTGGACTTTGCAATTAACTTCCATTCCACCTGCGGTTATTTAAAATAATTCCCATTCCTTCCCTTTGTCTAAATATCATTCATCTTTTCCCCTCTTAATAGTCCCATTAATTTTCATCGCTGAAGTGGAATGTTCTGCACTTTCACCTTTATCTCCATGTCTAGAACTCTTTGAAAGAGAAAGATAACATAATTAGTTGACTAAACGGTGCATGGCAGAGTAAACCATGGTTGATAATCTTTTCAAACGCCGTATCAATGAGAGAAATAACCAGTTTTTATGTACTGTAGAGTCCTGTGAGCTTCGAGCTAGATGTTAAAAGAGTTTGAGCAGGCAGGCAAATTGCTTGAGAGTCACGACCCACATTTATCTTGGTGTGCAGAGAACACCATGGAGCAATTTTGGTTCATTTACCTCTTCTTCAGGTTTGTCCTCTGTAGACACCTGTGTTTGTAGATGATGGGAAATAGGCTCCATTTGGTTAAGCAGGTCTTGGCTGAGGGGTATTTCTGTGACTGAACTGGCTTGGCTTCCGGCTGTGGCTGCTGTGCCGACTGTGAGCCCAGACCAAGAACTGCCGTCTGGCAGCCCGCACTCCCAGTGGCTGCTGTGCTTGGGATGGATTCCGGGTCACTGTCCCCTCTTCGGTTACAAAGGTCAGGGGTGGGTGGTGATGTAATACTTGCTCTGCATGTGGGTTTATTTACGCGACAGACACATGTTGGATGCCTACTATGTGCTGAAGATCTCACTGTGGTCCAGAGGAGCCCCCTGGGACCCCGTCTTTGAATGTGTTCTGTTTTCACGGACTGAGGAGGTGACATTCTATCAGACTCAGTTGTTTGGGCTTTAAAAAAAAATCTTCTTGGTCTTCCCTTGTGGCTCAGCTGGTAAAGAATCCACCTGCAAAGCAGGAGACCTGGGTTCGATCCCTGGGTTGGGAGGATCCCCTGGAAGAGGGAAAGACTACCCACTCCAGTATTCTGGCCTGGGGAATTCTATGGATTTCATAGTCCATGGGGTCACAAAGAGCTGGACACGACTGAGTCACTTTCACTGGGCACTGAAAATATCTGTGCCCCACAGGAAATTTATGGGTCCCTGAGTTATATTTTGGCTTTTCCTTTTATTAAATTAACTAAACAAGGAGGACATTAGACTGGGATGGTCTTAAGACCTTAGCAGTCTTTGTAAGCAAACCAAAACTTAGACCTACAAATGCCTCAAGGTTAGGAAATAAAAACCTGAGGATAATCCATTATAAACAGTCAACTAGGCTTCCCCAAGCAAGGCAGATGCTTAAGCTATAGCCATTCAAACAATTCCTTGCTTTTCTTCAGCCTTTTCTCTGTAAGTCTTTCCCCTTAGCTGCTGTTGGTGGAGCATACCTCACTACTTCCAGAGTGGAGCTGCCCCAGTGGAATCGATTGTGCTTAAATAAACTCTTAAAAATTTTAATATGCCTCAGTTCTTCTTTTAGCAGTTCTTGATTTGAATCTATGTATTTTGCAGGTGGAAGAATTTGCGCATTCATTCATTAAACAAATATCTATTAAATTCTGCCATATGCCAGGCTCTGTGCCAAATACTGAATATATTAATATAGCAATGATCAAAAAAATAAATTTCCTGCTCTCACAGACCATCGTTGGGTGGGGAAGGCCAGCATTACAAAACAGATAAACAAATCCATCATGCTTACAAATTGTGGTAAGATATAAAAGGTAAGGAACAGGATGCTTTGAAAGAGACAATACAAGGTACCTCTTTGAAACTGAAAAAAGTCTTTGAGAAGCTGAATATATAGGAACACTGTGTACTGGTGTTTTGCACAACTTCAAAGATATGAAAAGTGTCCATTGGAACTGGGCAACGTGACAAAATCACGTTAAAACCTGAAGGAGAAAGGAGCCAGCCTTGGGAGAATCCAGTGGGAGAAAATTCTGTGTAGAGAGAGGAACACGATAGCCCTAAATGGGAACAAATTTGGAGTCCTGAAAATACCCAAGAAGGCCAGTGAGCTTGGTGGTGGACAGAGGATGTCAGTGGAAAGGTAGCAAAGGCCTGGCCTTTCTGAGCCTTGCAGATTGTGGGAAAGTTCTGATTTTATTTCAAAGGTAAGGGGAAATGATGGGAGAGCTTTTGTTGTTGCTTTAAAGGGTGATAAGGTCTTAGATTTTTAAAATCCCTCTCCATTGTAGTGGGGATGACAGTTAGACAGAAGTTTATGGACGTAATCTACACAAAAGATGATGAAGTATTGGACTTACATGGTGAATTAAGAAATATTTTTGTTAGCAGAATTGGAAGAATTTACTTATAGGTTGTCTACTATGGGTAAGGGAGATTAAAGTGTCATGATATAACTTAGCTATTAACATTTGAAATTTAAATATTAATAAACCAAAATTTTGATAACTAGCATTTCAAATAATTTTACATTCAGTTTAGTTCAGTCGCTCAGTCTTGTCCAACTTTTTGCGACTCCATGGACTGCAGCATGCCAGGCCTCCCTGTCCATCACCAGCTTCTAGAACTTGTTCAAACTCATGTCCAAAATTTGGCACTTAGTGTTGGATGAACTGGCAAAATTATTTTCAAAGTTATACTGCGCGTGATATGGCCTGGTAATAACATTTGAAATTTAAATATTAATAAACCAAAATTTTGATAACTAGCATTTCAAATAATTTTACATTCAGTTTAGTTCAGTCGCTCAGTCTTGTCCAACTTTTTGCGACTCCATGGACTGCAGCATGCCAGGCCTCCCTGTCCATCACCAGCTTCTAGAACTTGTTCAAACTCATGTCCAAAATTTGGCACTTAGTGTTGGATGAACTGGCAAAATTATTTTCAAAGTTATACTGCGCGTGATATGGCCTGGTACTCAGTAAGGGCTCAGGGTTTAAATGATTAAAATGATTCGATAAAATAGGTGGTGTTTCTGCTATTCTTATAATTTATAAAAATAAATTAATAAATGTTTTAAAATGCTTCCTCAATTCTTAAATAGTAACAGAATGATAAAAATTATAATTGCAAAGAGAAAAGAGAGACGTTGCTCAGTCGTGTCCGACTCTTTGCTACCCCATGAACTGCAGCCTACCAGGGTCCTCTGTCCATGGGATTTTCCAGGCAATACTGGAGTGGGGTGCCATTGCCTTCTCCAGGGTATCTTCCCATCCCAGGATCGACCTTGCCTCCCGCACTGCGGTCAGACGCTTTACCCTCTGAGCCACCAAAGACTTACATGAAACGCCCGGGCAGGCCAGTCATTGTCGGATCCGGAGCATTTGTTCCTGCTAGACTAGAGGAGCGTTTCCCACTAGGCTGGGCTGCCGCTCACCATCTCTGCCATGGCATGGGGAAGACAGATAATTATTAATGGAATCTCTGAAGCCCCGGATCCAGTTCCATGAGCTCTGCAAATTCCCAAAGACATGAGGTGGTTTCCTTCTCATAATTTTATGAAGTTTAATAGGATTTCTGTCATTTTTTCACAGGACATATTTGGAACAAACAGGAATCTTAGTCTTAAACTGGAGGTGATAACTTAAAGAAAATAAAAATTTGTCTACCACCTCTAAGAAAGTAGAATATCTATACCTATCTACCTATCTACCTATCTATCTTTCTATCTACCTATCTACCTATCTATCTTTCTATCTATCTATCTATCTATCTATCTATCTATCTATCTATCTATCGGAACACTTGAGACCCAGTTTTGACCCCTCATCTTAGCTCTTCTGACTACCGTTTCCGTGTCTGGGAAACTAGTGCCCATTCTAGTTCTTAATTCTCCATACCCATTTTATGCCCATCTTTCAGTATCCAGCTTAAATTATCCGTTTTATTTTATTTTTTTTAGGTTAGATATAACAGATGTAGACATGTTTCTTAGATGGCTATACCGAATAAGGAACATTTAGCCTGATGCACTAAATTTGTCAGAGAAATCCAATTTTAAAAAAATTGTCAGAGCAAGATATGGCCGTTAGACAGAGTTACTGTAGGAGGTTAATGGACCATCCACATACGTCAATTTGTTTTCAGAACCGTGGTGCTGATATTCATCTGTGCTGTCAGACCTGCCTTCAGAGGCCGGAGAACACCAAGTTCTCTGGAGCATACAAGCCAAATTGTGCTGCATATTTGCTTTGGGTAAGTTATTTCTTGAAGTACACTGTTCTCAGGGCTTCAATCCAGAGCTGATACTGAACGGTCATTTTCTCAATGGACTGCAGATATCTGCTTCATTTCACACAAGCATCCCTTTCCTCCTTGCTGTTGCTTTCCCATATTGTAAAAACTGCTCCTGTCTTAAGTCAGCTGATGCTCTCCACGTGGTTCAGTAGGCGCTGGCAGTGTGTCCAGTTATTTTTGATTTACACATAATTTCTCCACGGTCTTGCCTGAAAATGGTCCCATCAGTGCAGGATAGCACAGGCTACTCCATCTGCTCCTCCTAGATTTATAATATTTACTAAAGAGGTTCTGTATCTGTCCTGCCCACTCTTCACTATTCCGCTTGATTTCTTTCAGTTGGCTTTAAGCAACAAAGGATGATTTTTATATAAATTAAAGAAGACAGAAATGATTCAGTTCTAGGTGCCATGAGAAAATGTGAGGGCGCAATGTTCGTCTCTTAAACTGATGGTGCTGCCTTAATAGTAATTTTTCCCATTTGATCATTCCATCCTGAAGATAGGCTTCAGGAAATATCAGCTTGGCAGATGTGTTTATGTTTTTAAGACAATTAAGAGTAGTTTTAGGCTTCCAACAAAACTGAGAGAGAGTTCCAGAGATTTTCTGTGCCCCATGCATGCAGAGTCTCCCCCATCATCGACATCCCTCGGCAGAACAGCACATTTTTCATCAAGGATGAACCTACATTAACACATCGTAATCTTTCCAAGCCCACGGTTTACCTTAGCGGTCATGCTTGGTGTTACACATTGCATGGGTTTACAGAAATGTATAATGACATATGTCCATCAGCAGAATAGCCTAGAGAGTCACTGACCTAAAAATCCTCTGAGGTGAGTCTATTTATCTCTCCCCCCGCCCCCCACCACCCCAGGCAAACACCAATCTTTTTATTGCCTTCATAATTTTGTTTTCCCAGAATGTCATATAGTTGGAATCATTCAGTATGTTGACCTTTTATATTGGCTTATGTCACTTAATAATATGCATTTAAGATAGCCCATGGGGTCGCAAAAGGCTTCCCTTGTAGCTCAGTTGGTAAAGAATCTGCCTGCCATGCAGGAGACCTGGGGTTTGATTCCTACGTCAGGAAGATCCCCTGGAGAGGGAAATGGCAACCTGCTCCAGTATTTCTGTCTGGAGAATCCCATGAACAGAGGAGCCTGGCAGGCTACAGTCCAGGGGGTCACAAGAGTCGGACACGACTTAGTGACTAAACCACCATCATGGGGTCGCAAACAGTTGGACACGACTGAGCAACTTTCACTTTCCAAGTTTCCTCCATGTCTTTTCCTGGCTTAGTGTTGACTAACATTCCTTCTGGATCCACCATTGTTTATCTGTTTACCACTGAAGGACATTTGATTGCTTCCAAGTTTGGGCAGTTATGAATAAAGCTACTACAAGCATCTGTGTATAGATTTCTGTGTGGACATAAATTTCCAACTCCTTTGGCAAAATACTGAGCAGGGAGGTGATTGCTGGTTAGTTTTGTAAGAAACCGCTAAACGGTCTTCCAGAGTGGCCATACCATCTTGCATCCCCACTAGCAATGAGTTTTGCTCCAATCCCACCCTCCCCCAGCCCCACCACCAGCATCTGCTGTGTGAATCCTGCACTTTGGCCATTCTAGTAGGTGTGTAGCAGTATCTCACTATTGCTTATTTGCCATTTATGCATCTTCCTCTTAAGGTCTTTTTTTTTTAACTGGGTTGTTTATTTTCTTAGTGTGGAGTTTTAAGAGTTCTTTGCACGTTTTGCATAACAGTGCTTTATCAGATATGTCTTTGCCAATATTTTATCCTAGTCTGTAGTTGGCCTTGTTTTTCTCTTGATACTGATATTTGTAAATTTAAGTGAATGTGTAATGTCTATTATTCTTAGGGAAAGTGTCCATCGTGTTCATCAGATTCTTTAAGGATTCAATCAGTTCAGTCGCTCAGTCGTGTCCAACTCTATGCGACCCCATTAATCACAGCATGCCAGGCCTCCCTGTCCATCACCAACTCCTGGAGTTCACTCAAACTCATGTCCATTGAGTCGGTGATACCACCCAGCCATCTCATCCTCTGTCATCCCCTTCTCCTCCTGCCCTCAATCCCTCCCAGCAGGAGGGTTTTTTTCCAATGAGTCAACTCTTGGCAGAAGATGGCCAAAGTATTGGAGTTTCACTTTTAGCATTAGTCCTTCCAATGAATACCCAGGACTGATCTCCTTTAGGATGGACTGGTTGGACCTCCTTGCAGTCCAAGGGACTCTCAAGAGTCTTCTCCAACACACAGTTCAAAAGCATCAATTCTTTGGCCCTCAGCTTTCTTCACAGTCTAACTCTCACACCAATACATGACCACTGGAAAAACCATAGGCTTGACTAAATGGACCTTTGTTGGCAAAGTAATGTCTCTGCTTTTGAATATGCTATCTAGGTTGGTCATAACTTTCCTTTCAAGGATAAGCGTCTTTTAATTTCATGGCTGCAGTCACTATCTGCAGTGATTTTGGAGCCCCTCCCCCGCCAAAGTCTGACACTGTTTCCCCATCTATTTCCCATGAAGTGATGGGACCGGATGCCATGATCTTAGCTTTCTGAATGTTGAGCTTTAAGCCAACTTTTTCACTCTCCTCTTTCACCTTCATCAAGAGGCTTTTCAGTTCCTCCTCACTTTCTGCCGTAAGGGTGGTGGCACCTGCATATCTGAGGTGATTGCTATTTCTCCCGGCAATCTTGACTCCAGCTTGTGCTTTTTCCAGCCCAGCGTTTCTCATGATGTACTCTGCATATAAGTTAAATAAGCAGGGTGACAATATACAGCCTTGATGTACTCCTTTTCCTATTTGGAACCAGTCTGTTGTTCCATGTCTAGTTCTAACTTCTAATAATCTTAAAGGATTATTTGAACTCAGATGATTAGAGCCATGGTTAATGACTCATGTTAAAGTTGGTGGCTCAGGTAATCCTGGTATTTCACAGAATTACCTCCAGTGCAGGGAACAGTTGAACTATGAACTGATAATTCCCTATGATATGGTTTATGTTTATTTATTTGCACATGTGGTTCTTGCATAACTTTCTTCCAGTCTTTCTACTGAAAGCCTTTCGGGTTCTGAAAGATTTGTTCAATACAAACCTCTCATCACAGCACCAGAGTGAATCCTTGCACACAACCATGTGATCTGGACACCCAGAGCTAGAATTGATGGTCACCCAAGCTTCCATGTTTCCACATATCTTAAGAAATAGGTTGAGTTAAAATGTATCTAATCATGATGACTAAGGGGCTTCCCTGATAGCTCAGACAATAAAGAATCCTTCTACAATGCAGGAGACCTGAGTTCAACTCCTGGGTTGGGAAGATTCCCCGGAGAAGGGCATGGCAAAGCACAGCAGTATTCTTGCCTGGAGGATCCCGTGGGCAGAAGAGCCTGGTGTGCCACAGCCCATGGGATGGCAGAGTCAGACATGACTGAACAACGAACACAACCACAACAGCCAACAATCATGATCACTAAAATCTTGTCTATAGATTTCCTTTAAATTTTCACTTACATTGGGGAAAAAAAGAAGTCAGTTTAATAGGAACAGAGAGTAGAAAAGTGACTAACAGGGGCAGGGAGTGGTACAAATAGGGAGAAGTTGGTAGAAAGGTCCAAACCTTTGGTTATAAGATGAATAAGGTCTTATTAATAGAATTTAAGGTGTTACATGGTGACTATAGTTGATAACACTATATTGCATATTTGAAATCTGCTAAGAGAATAGAACTTAAATACTCTCTCACATACAAGAATAAAGATGTTACTGTGATGGGAGGACTCCTTTCACAGTATCTGTGCTCTGCATATCAAATCATATTGTGCACTAAAATATCTTACAGTTTTGTCAATTATTCTTCAAAAAACTGAAAAAAAAAGAAAATTTGTTAATTAAAAAAATCCTGATGTTGCAGAAATGAACTATAACATATTAGCATTTCACTAATTTTTTTAAAAAGCAGAAAATTAAAAATAACACTAAATCAAACCAAAAATTTAAAAGAAGTGAACATTTTATACAACAAAATATGTATCTCATCAGCATGAAGAGCTGAATACAGAATGAACTGCTTTAATTTTTAAAAACTTACAAAAGAAGAACCTGAAAGTGTTTAAATAGTTTAAAATCTAGAATTGCTGTTTGTTCAAAAAATGACAAAGGTAATAATGACTATTACCTCTGAAGAGCGAGACTCGCTGTCAGTGAATCTGGTGCTGCCAGCCCTACTGGAAAGCAAGATGCCGCACTGTCACCTGGGGCTGCTGGCTCCTGTCTGGCCTTGGGCGTGACATTTCTGTCTTCAGTGGCACAGAAGTAGTCCCTCCAGGTCAGAGTCAAGACTCATTTGCGGGTGATATACTTAGAAGACCATACCTACCCCAACCACCTGCAAAGATGATTAGGCAGGACTAATGGCCTAAGCGGATGACTTAGGCGGCCTAAGAAAGGACTTCGGAGTGGCCACAGACACTGTAGGCCATATCAGTGGATGACTACAGAGCGCCATTGTTCCGTTTGTACTACTGCATAGAAGCACCCTCGATTTAGCAGTTCAAAGCAACAACTCCTTATGAAGCTCAAGGATACTGCAGGTCAGCCGTTTAGGACAGTGCTTGTCTAGGTAGCTCTCGCCTGGGATCTCTCATGCAACTGTGGTCAGGTATTGCGTTGAGCTTTAGTGTCTGAAGACTGGCCTGGGCTAGACATGGTGGTCTAGACGGGATACTATTGGTTGGAGTTCAACTGGGATTGTCTTGAATACACTTTGCTTTTCCATGTTGTCTGAGTGTCTGAACTTGGCTGCTGTATGTGGCTTGGCCGCCTAGAGTATGGGAGGCTCAGGGGAGCTGTACTACTTGCATGGTAGCTCAGGACTTAAAATCCAGTGAGCAGAGGAAACTGAATAACCTTGGAAGGCATACAGCACTGCTTTTCTGGATTTTGCTGGTGATGAGTAAGTCACTAAAGATAGCTTCTGTACAAGGAGAAGGGACAAAGACCCCCAGCTCTAGGTGGAGGAGTTTTAAAGAATGTGAAGACAGGCAACCTTGCAGTGAAGCCACCGAAACCAGTCTTAATGACAGCCTGCACTATTGAGAGGGAGTCCGGCACTTGCTTCCTGAAATGGAGACCTAATAATTTCTGATGTATTTATCTATAAAACTTGCTTCCAACTTTGTCAATTAGAGATCCACACTAACTGGAATGTTGACAACATTCTTACAGATGTCAGAAGTCTGCATAGAGCTACCAATGTACTTTTATAGCTTCTCAATGATCCCCGTCTTTAAATGACATTTTGTGGATCTGAACAGAATGATAGTTTTCTGGGAACAATATCCAGTATACTGATTGACACTTGTTTCTATGTGCATGTTCTGAGTGTATTCTCTTTTCTTTTCAAAGAGGATTCCAACTTGCCTTCCCTTGGATAAGCAGCCAGATGTTCTCATTGAGCAGTGCTCTGACCAATCATATTTCACTTAGTGATCAAGTTGGTTGTTGAAGCTGGAAATTGCAGCAGAAAGTGACTGAGGAGAAAGTGGGAAAGTGATTGATGGGAGGCCAGACAGAGTAATGATGTAAAAGAGGGAAATGAGCATGGGAAATTGCTCAGGGCGGCTGGTTTGGCCCTTATGATAGTTTCTGCAGCCTATTCTCTTATTTATAAAGCTCGTACATTTTGTAACTATGCAGCAATCCAAACTGACATGAAATTCCCAATATCAGGTCTTGCCACAATGCAGGAGACGTGGGTTGGATCCCTGGGTTGGGAAGATTCCTTGTATTCTTGCCTGGAGAATTCCATGGACAGAAGAGCCTGGCGGGCTACAGTCCATAGGATTGCAAAGAATCGGACATGACTGAATGACTACCACATATATCTACATCTTACCTGTGAGATCTGACATTACCAGCATGTTTCAAGTTGTAGGTTAAAAGTTATTACTGATGAAGCCTCTCAAATCTGATCACCAAGTCTTTCTTCACTCTACAAAGTTTTATTTATCTTTCTTAATGTCTTATTAAGTTGCTGCCATGCTAGGGGGAAGGGTTAATTCAACCTGTCCAATATTCAGCAAGACAGCCTTAGGCGAAATTCACCCAGATTCAGAACGGTCCCTTTTATTTGCTCTCAGCATTCCTAAAGCGTTGGAACAAATAAAAAGACTGCAATTTTTTTTCCTGCCTCAGATATTCTCCAAATTTCCTGAGAACTGCAATCGCTGATTTTGAATCCTCAAGCACTGCAAATTGTGACTGCAAAACTTTTTTAGAGATTTAACAGGCTCCTGCCCACGGATAGACTGATAAATGACTTTGGAACCTTCGAGAAGGGGGTGGGAATGACGGGGTAGGGATGGCCGGAAGTCTGCCTGTGGCGCGGGCTGAACCGGGTGCAGACTGGGCGATTCTGGGTGTAGAATCCACTGGAATACCGTGCGCCAAGACCAACCTCAGCCAATTATAGAGGTGGAAATCTGAGACCGATGGAATACTGCTGGGAGGTGGGTGCTACCGGGATGACAAGGAGCCCCAGCCTCCACCACTTAGGAAACGAAATGCATTTTTGCCTCGTGGTTTTTTGTGTTGCTCTCTGTACCTGATTTGCTGGCCTGGTTTCCAAAGGGTCCCCGAGGTATGACAGAGAAATTGGATCCCAGCCACACTTAGAGGCTGTAACTTTGAAGCCAAGTTTTTCCAACGGCAGAGGGTGCACCCCTTCTCTAACAGGGCAAATCCCGCAGCGTGTGCCGCATGAGGTGACAGGAAATGCCTTTCTCTTCTGTCCACACGATGGTTAGACTTGGTGGCTAGGGAGGGGTTCGGGGGGCTGGCGGCTTCATTACTCGCATAGAGGTGATGAGAGAGGCAACCTCAGCCTGCAGCCCTGGGGCACGTGAAGGGCCCACACGGGTCATGGAGAGGCAGGTGGGAAGGGCTTGGTCTGAGAAAGCACTGGACTTTCTCTAAGGGGCCACTTTGCAACCAGCATCTTTGCTCTTGACTCATGGATGCCCAGTCTTACCAGTCTCCCCCGCTGCAGGCTGCAGAAATGTAGGTTTCGGGCATCTCCTGGCCCCCGGGCTTCGGAGAGGAAGACAGCAGCCGCAGGTAGGGGCAGGGGAGAGCCGGGGAGGATGCTTTCCGCGCCAGAGGCTGCCCCTGGAGCAGCTCCTGGTTCCAGCTGCTGAATCCGCGCCGGAGCCTTCACAGCACGGCCCCTCCACGTGGGCACACGGCCTGGGCCCTCTGCACAGCTGAGCGGCGGGCACCTGCCTGCCTTCTGACGCTCTGAGCCACTTGTTTTTCCTCCTGCTTAAAAATTCCTATCACGGAAATTAGAAAATATTTTATGAGAAGTTTAACTTTTATTTTTCCCCCAAAATGGATTTACTTCTTGGTCTTTGTGCCTAATTCAGTATAGATATACTCTCTGTGTATTTCTGGACTTCCCTGGTGGCTCAGACGGGAAAGGGTCTGCCTACGGTGCGGGAGACCTGCGTTGGATCCCTGGGTCGGGAAGATTCGATCCTCTGGAGAAGAAAGTGGCAACCCACTCCAGGACTCTTGCCTGGAGAATCCCATGGATGGAGGAGCCTGGTGGGCTCAGTCCATGGGGTTGCAAAGAGTCGGACACGACTGAGTGACTTCACTTTCTATACTCTCTGTAAATATCCTTACTTGAAGAACTTTCAAATATAAATATATGTTCACCTTTTAAAATATAACAAAAAAACCCAAAGTTTTCTATTTAGGTATTTTTTATTTTTAAAGAAAGCATTGGAGCAGTGTTTGTTGATTTTTCTTCTCTGGTAAACTGGAGTTTTATAGAGAATTCATATCCTGTGAACCTATCAATCATGTTTCTGAATGAATAAAATATAACAACTTTTTCTTCTGAAAGTATTAATATGAAGAAACTGTAAGAAAGAGAGGTATGCCTCTTGCTTAATGAAAGTTGTGAGAAAATAAGTTGTATTGGTAGCCTTAACAAGAAATTTAACACTAGCTGCACCTATGGAATATGATTTGGAACTGAGTAGCTCTCCGAAGCCTACCAGATCAAAGTGTATTAGAAAAAAAATACAGTGTTTTCCCCCATGTGTGGTCCTTGATGCCTATGTACTACTGTGGATTTTTGCGGACATAGCTAAGGAATGGACAGTTAACAAGTAAAGGAGGCACTCAGTGTTTGGGCCTGTGGAGAAACTTGGGAAAGCAAAACACTTTTTAATAGATTTGATTTTATAAGAAGAAAACGAGAATAGGGAAAGTACCACAGGTTAATTAACATTAATGTCTAAGGCCCAGTGAAGAATGAGACACAGCAAGATTTAAGGCTCCTGGAAAAGAGATGCTTTGTCTCAGGGTTGCTTTGCTGTGTTTCCAGTGGGTGTACAAGTCATGAAGTGCAACTTTTGTGTGACCTAGATAACACAACACAGCTCTTTTACTTCCCTCATAACTTCCTCTTAACACTTATGGTTTTCTGCATTTGAGGCCCCTCACTGGGCTATAAGATCGGAATGTAACTGTTAATTTTAGTTCGTTGTCTCTGTGAAATGCATTCGGCTATCCACACGATATTTCTCATTTCTTGTTCCTTCAGCTTGGTGTATGCATAAAACACGCCGTAGTGGAACTGCCGGTTAAATGCCAGCACGTTCATCTGTACCTGAGGAAGGAAAAAAATAAAAACATGGACCATCAACTTCCATGGAACATTCTACATTAACGAAATAATATGAAGCTACAGACCAGCTAGGGCTTGTGTGGTGCTTATCTGTATCTAAATAGACAGTTTCCAAATTGGGTCAAAGAAAGGAAAGCAGCAGGAAATTTAACAAGTCTAAAGGGAGAGTGTCACTGCAGAGAGATGCAGGCAACCAGCAGTTTAAGAAGTAAGTTTGGAAAATTATAAGACAAGCTTCAAATCTCAGTAGCACTGCCGGCACTGACCCACCCATTCCGAGGAGGATTTCATCTGTGTGTGTGTGTGTATCTGTGTGTGTGTGTGTGTGTGTCTGTGTGTGTGTGTGAGTGACCTGGTAGTGATATTGATTTGGCTTCTAGCTAGTGGGCTTCTCTCATTTAGATAAGATATTTTTCCTTGACCACAACAGTTTACAATGTTCAAGTCGTTTCTAGGCTGGTGAACTCCTTTCCAGGGCAATGTCATACAGGACTCTGGACCAGGCGACACTATGAGTTTCATCAGAAACTTGACACATGGTTAAACTGTTTAAAGAAAATAAAAAAAAATTTTTTTAAACTAGGATGCAGTCTGAAATGGAACAATCCCTTTATTCTTTTCCATTTAGGAAAAAGAAGAGGTACCAAGTCCCTTACTCTGTTCTGAAAACCTCAAGCAAATCCGTCAGGAAGGGGAGGCTGCCCGCTGTCAGGGGCAGGCAGGCATTTTTCCTGCCAAGGGGGGCCCTTTAACAGCGGCTTTTGCAGCAGAAGTGCAAGAGTGTGGGCTTTTGAAACATCCCCGATACATGGAACAGCTCGCATCGCTTTCACTTCCTTGTAGAGAGCTGTTAGAAAATGTCCAGAGTAGGCCTTAGAGGAAGACTCTGAGACTGCTTTCCGGAGCCAGCCTGACCCTAAAGGGTGGGTAAATTTCAGGCTTCTCTCTAAAACCAGTGGTTTTAGGGAAATGAATAAAACACACTGCAAAAAATTCTCCAGATGTGGGGGGCCTGCCATCGGGCTACCTGCCCAAAGCCCTCTCGCTGCACGTTTTAGTAGCCCATGAACTGGCTATACGGTCCAAGTACTCTTCTGCCTTTCCAGGGAAACAGAATAATCTAGGCTGGATGGATTTCCATGCAAATAATTCCTAAGTGTTATAACTGCCCAGGAGTGATACACCCTCCCTGAAGAAGGGGTGAGTCAGAGGGTGTGCCCTTAGCAGAGTGTGCCCCCTGAGGGCTGTCAGCACACAGTCATGGGGGCGCCCTAGCTGTGTTTCTCTGGGTAATTATGGACGAGCTACCTCACTTCCATCTTCTTGCCTGGAGAGGGAGAGGCGGCTGGCGGGCTACAGCCCATGGGGCCGCACAGAATCGGGCACGACTGAGCACAGCTGGCTCACTCCCGGAACTTCACGATGGGCACATCTGTCTGGATGGGACAATCCCACAGGAAGGCATCATCTGTGAACCGCAGGGCCTTGACGCTCCAAGGCAGGGACACTAACTAACACCTGTCCAAGCTACGGACGTGCCTAGTCAGTTGGCCTGGTCAACTGTAAAGAAAACCCAAGGCATTAAAAAAAAACTAAACTAAAACCCAGAGTATGAGAAAAAGGGTGTAAACGCTAGGAGCACTTCCATGCCCACCGTACCTCATGCTCGTAAAACACATCCTCCAAA
>SJYC01061001.1:0-21547 GCA_006408675.1 Madoqua kirkii
TATTTTCATATGTATGGTTTTATAATTTTTCTACGTGGGTATGAATTCTGCCTCCCCAGATATATGATAAATTTTGCCTAACATATATTTATTTTTTCAAAACTTTTATTTAAAAATCATATTGTCTTAGGATTTTAACGATAAAGAATTTGTTTAGCTGAAGTTATTCAGATATAGTAGCTAAACATTTTAGTGATTCTCTCTAATTGGTTAAATAATAATAAAGTCAATTTTGTTCAAACATCAATTATATTTTGATTTCTTATTCAAAATACAGTGTGTAGCTTGGTACACACAAATGCATTATTTGTATAAACAACATAATGCAGTATCTCGAGGAAAATTTCCCACAAATCCTTCCTGAATCTTTTGTGCTTTATTCAGTAACTGTGTTATTCATTTTACAGTGGGGATACAAAACCACTAGGAATGAGATTGATAGCTGTTGCACAGCACTTCCAGAATTCCAGATATAATCAGGGAGCTAATATTGCTTTTATGATGATTCTGTACTTATAAACCAGAATGTAAATAAGTAGATATTTAGGCCCTTAATTTAAACCGAGGCAAATGTCTCTGTATGAAATGGACTATTACGGGTTTATCTGCTATTCATTTCAGAAATACACTACAGTAGCCCAGTGGACCAGATAATCACATATAGTTGAAAGTGTGAACGATGCAGTGTAGCCATTCATTGCTTTTACATTATGTAGCAGGCAGAAAATTGGTAAGAATTCAAAATGCCTGTAAATAGTAGCCTCTTCTGAATAGATGATTCCAGAATGTTTACTAAATAAGACAATGGAAGCTTGTGAAATCAGCTGGTTTTCTCACATCAGCCACAAAACCACTCCTGAAGAATAAATTTTTTCCGCTTTGGATGTCTGAATTCTATTTAATATACTTCAAAAAATGCTAATGTACAGGGCTGCCTGAGGCATCTCCTACCTACACTCAGCAAGGCGTTTTACATGTCTCTCTTCTTTTTGTATCTACTTCATTTTCCCATTCATTAATTTTTAAACTCAAACGATTTGTTCTTTAGACACACTGCTATTCTCGTCTACATATGAGGGCATGCCCCCACATCATGTCTCTATTGCACTACTAAGTGAATTTTATATTATTCAAACCAGGTCTATGTCTTTGAACAAGGTGAATGTCCCAATAAATGTGGCTAACTCAAATCCAAAAAAATAGATTTTATTGAATCATATCAAAGACTTGGAATATGCCAAGCAGCGATGTCTTAGAAAAATCAATTTGAAAACTTTAATTAAGTATATGATACTGTGTATGCCCAATCAAACTTTATTTGACTCAAATCTATTTAACCAGGATTGCAAATATAGTCTATATTTTTAAAGAGATAAATCTCTGTGCAAAATGAATCCACCTACTGATTACAAGCTGCTTATTCTACATCCTAATATGTGGATGGGGGCTCTGGGTCTCAGCACGGAATTTACACAAGAGTTGTTGATTCAGTTAAAACAAAAATGCCATGTCAACTTTCTTTTTGCAGTTAGTGCTAGTCACTGCCAGGTAATAGCTTTCTGAACAGAGTTCTTAAATTTAATCTCCACTTGATTGAATTAAACACATATATCTGAAAAGTGAGTAAGAAAAAAAAATGAAGTTAACTCATTGCCAAACTGTTAAAGAGAAGAATGGCTGAACATTTTGAGGGGAAAATACCTTGATTTCAGCTTATTTCAAGGGCATAGTTGGGCATTTCTTTTTAAGTTAAAAAAGGTTACACGTTTGTATTCTGTCAGCCATTCTATTATTTTCATTAAATAAGACTGAAGAATGAAAGACCATGAGAATATTCAGCTTCACCTGATAAGATTTTTTCTTTAAAGATGACCCCAACCTGTGGAAGATGATTTATGAGATCATGGTTTTCATTATTGGACTGCGTGCTGACTGTGTGGTTTTTGATTGATGGGCCTGTAGTTTTCCTCTTCTTTTGTCTTTAGTGAAGAGCAAGGGCAGAGGAACTTTGCCAACTGATAGAAGAAATTATGTAAAAGGTGTAATATTTAGGGATAGGTGGTTTGAAAGAAATGTAAAGGAAAGGTACAAATAGCTTAGTTATAAAACGTGAGGCTTTAAAAAATAGATTTGCCTTTTTAAAGATGATTGCATGAACTATGACAGAGGATTTATAAAAATTTTCACTTGCAGTTGCTGAAAATAATGGAAAAATGCAAGAATAGGGACATGTTATTCACTCTGACATATAAAATCTAAATGACACAGAAGAACATCTGTTGTTTTACAGGTGAATAGAAAATAGATTTGACTGTTTTATAGTGTATAAGGAATATGTTTTTTTGCAGGAGTTGAAAGATGTACAGCTTAAATTTTAGAAAATTTCTCATCAATTAAACAATATCTTTATGAAACAATATTTTTTTATTTTCTTAAATCTGAAGTTTATTTTCTTCTCTGAGTGTACTCTTTTTAAAACTTCTCAAAATAATACAGGCCAGCCTATAAAGAGATGGGGACAGACAAGCTTTGGTACATAGCACCTGTGAATGTTGTGGAATTCCACCCAGGACTACAGAGAATATGGAACATCTTCATCCTCTCTTTTGAAATCATTTCTGTTTACTTTCAGAACCTATTCTTTTCTAATATTTTGTTCATTCCCATTCACCAGTAAAAGGGAGCTTTAAAAAAAAGTAGTATAAAAGTGATATGTAATTTATAAAGAATGAGTCTTTATAACTGACACAATCCATTTATTAAAAATTGATAGCTATTTTCTATTAAGCATCCCTACTGTATTTATATGATTCTTAACATATCCATATATACATTTTTGTTGAATAAGTTAATTTTTAATGTTTCTCTAAAAATTCATTAGAAAAGTAGGCAGGCATGAATCTAGGCCTAAATATTACAAAAATTGGGAGACCCTCTTTGAAAAGATAATCTGAATGTCAACTATAGACATTACTTAAGGAAGTAAGTATTAATTAGGAAGAGAACTGTAAAAGTGAGAATCCTTGAAAGTTAAAATTCATTAGCTTCATGGTAGAACTGTCTCTGCATTTTTTTTTTTTATAATGGAGTAAGTAAGTGTTAGTCACTCCATTGTGCCTGACTCTTTGCGACCCCATGGACTGCAGCTCACCAGGCTCCTCTGTCCATGAGATTATGCAGGCAATGATACTGGAGTGGATTGCCATTTCCTTCTTCAGGGGATCTTCCCAACTCAGGGACAGAACCCAGGTCTACACTGCAGGCAGATTCTTTACCGACTGTACTACAACGGAAGCCCACCTAATGGAGTGAATGTAAAATATATTAAACATAGTCAAAACAGTTATATTAAATAAAGGCTTATCAGTTATAATGCCTTCATCAGTCTTACCACCACCACCACCAATTAGTGAGCACTTAGAATCGGAGAAGGCAATGGCACCCCACTCCAGCACTCTTGCTTGGAAAATGCTATGGATGGAGGAGCCTAGTAGGCTGCAGTCCAAGGGGTCGCTAAGATTCAGACACGACTGAGCGACTTCACTTTCACCTTTCACTTTCATGCACTGGAGAAGGAAATGGCAACCCACTCCAGCGTTCTTGCCTGGAGAATCCCAGGGACGGGGAAGCCTGGTGGGCTGCCGTCTCTGGGGTTGCACAGAGTCGGATATGACTGAAGTGACTTAGCAGTAGCAGTAGAAATGGAAGGCACTGTTCAAGGGCTTTGCATTAATTATCTCATGCAATTTATTCAATGAGGTGTATACAATTTTGTCTGCATTTTAGAGTTGAGGCAATTACTACTAAAGGAGTTTAAATAAAATGCCCCAGGTCATGCAGCTAATAAATGGAGGAACAAAAATTCCAATACAAGTTTATACAGATTTAGGAAATTAAACAAAATGCCCTACTCTATTGATATATACAATGAAAAACAAGGGCAATGCAACATTAATGTAAACATTTTCATATTTATTCTCAAATTTGTGGTAATTGTGTGTTTCATAAATACTTCAGGAATTTTAATGCTACAAATTTAATATCTGAATCTTTCAGGATATTAATTCCAAGGAGCACTGGAATGTTCAAAGCTCATCACAATTTCAGGCCTCATTGACACCATTTACCCTGTAAGTTATATAGAGTGGTTTTATTTAATGAGCAAGGGAAGCATCATCACAACACATTTTTTGGTTTTCAAATTTTGCCTAGTTTTTATAGCTAACAAAAATTAATATACTTCAATGAGAAATTTTAGAGATCATCTAAAAGGTCTATTTTTGCAAGTATTTTATTAATAAACTCTTAAAAATTCAAGCATGTACTCTATAAGTAGAGAATGTAAAGATGTTAAAAATGTGTTTTTCCAATCAAAGTACACACTTCAATACTTGGCTGCTTTAGAAATAGAAAATGAAAACAACAATTATTAAATCCTTGAGAAGTAAGTAATGCATTAAAAAAATGAGACATATTAAAATGCAAAATACTCAACAGTTTAAACAAAAATATTATTATTGGAGATATATAAATAATGATGTATGTTAATAACTTATAATTCAGCATAGCTGTTTGTTCCTGCTTTGACCACTTGTAAACTTGATGGATACCATAAGACAGAGCTTTTCAAATTTTTCTTGAAATTTGCTCAAGGTGTAAAGAACAAACATCAGAAATCATGAGAGTCTTACAAGTTCAGACCAAATTTATCAATCTTTATGTGGAAAAGCATTTGAAATTTCTTTACCTTATAAGTACCTATGAAAGTTGAATTCTGGCCCATAATATATCCATGTTCATTTTCACAGAAAAATGTTTTAAGTGTTCTGTAAAGTTGCATATTGCTTTCCAAATCTTTATGTAAAATGTAAATTCAAGGATGATATCACTGGGTTCTGTGAATTGTCAAAGCAAAAGTTGCACTGGCCAAAACTAACAAGCTTAGAAGACTTTATTCAAGATTATTACAACAGAGGAGAGAGAATGAACCATGACAATGGAAGGTTCAGTTCCATTCACTTCAGTCTCTCAGTCGTGTCTGACTCTTTGCAGAGCCATGGACTGCAGCATGCCAGGCTTCCCTGTTCATCACCAACTCCCAGAGCTTACTGAAACTCATGTTCATTGGGTCGGAATGCTATCCAACCATCTCATCCTCTGTCATCTTCTTCTCCTCCCACCTGCAATAATTCTTAGCATCAGGGTCTTTTCAAATAAGACAGTTCTCATCAGTGCCCAAAGTATTGGAGTTTCAGCTTCAGCATCAGTCCTTCCAATGAATATTCAGGACTGATTTCCTTTAAGTGGACTGACTTGATCTTGCTGTTCCAAGGGATTCTCAAGAGTCTTCTCTAGCACTACAGTTCAAAACATTAATTCTTCTGCACTCAGTTTTCTTTATAGGCTAACTCTAACATCCATAATATGACTATGTGAAAAACCATAGCCTTGACTAGATGGACCTTTGTTGGTAAAGTAATGTCTCTGCTTTTAAATATGCTGTCTAGGTTGGTCATAACGTTTCTTCCAAGGAGCAAGTGTCTTTAATTTCATGGCTGCAGTCACCATCTGCAATGATTTGGGAGCCCCCCAAAATAAAGTCTGTCACTTTTTCTATTGTTTCCCCATTTATTTGCCATGAAGTGATGGGACCAGATGCCATGATGTTAGGTTTCTGAATGTTGAGTTTTAAGCCAGCTTTTTCACATTTCCTCTTTTACTTACATCCAGAGACTCTTTAGTTCTTCTTTGCTTTATGCCATAAGTGTGGTGTCATCTGTGTACTGAGGTTATTGATATTTCTTCTGGCAATCTTGATTCTAGCTTGCACTTCATCCAGTCCAGTGTTTCTCATGATGTACTCTGCATATAAGTTAAATAAGCAGGGTGACAATATACAACCTTGACATACTCCTTTCTCTATTTGGAACCAGTCTGTTGTTCCATGTTCAATTCCATGTTCCATGTTCAGTTGCTTCTTGACCTGCATACAGATTTCTCAGGAGGCTATTTTTAACTACTGAGATGACCTAATGGAAAAGTACTGCAAGACTGTAAGGAGAGGTTGATCAGTGTTTGTTTGCTATAACATACCTCTACGATTTTACATCTAATAGTATATAACAATATTTTTCAACAGGTACATTTGTAGGTATTTTTTAATGTACAAAGCAGAATTCAAACCCATTAGGTTCATTATCTCATTTAAACCTCACAGTCTCCTGAGAAGTCTTTCTCAATTTTATAATTTCCCTATGAGAGAAGAGTTTATGAAATTAATAAAGGGGTTGGGATCGGAATCAAGGTCCGTCTGACTCTAAATAGGAGTTGTCTGTATTGCCTTTCCAAAAGTTTCTCAAAAAATGTAACTCCATTTCTTCATTGAAAACATAAACATATTTTCAAAAACTAGACTGGTTTGTCATGGTTATCATACTATGTAAATAAGAATGAATAAAATGATAATCCACTAGCCTAACATGATGAATGATACTGAATAATGGTGTTTAAGGTAGACTTTTTGTGAGTATTACTGGGTGCAAAGATTTCCTGCCTAATGAAAGTCACAGTGCTTGTTAAATGTTGATTAACTGACTGCAAATTCTTGATGTAATTTGTGCTTATTTGACATTTATATTTCAAAGTACATGTCCACTCTCTCAAAACTTGATTATCTGTGAGCAACACAAAAGTGAAGAACTCAAAGTCATCTGACTAGCACACTTTGCAATCAACTGCTTTGTTAGAGAAAAATACATGGTATAGAGAGAAGGCAAGCATGCTTTTGAGTCGTTATTTAAGACAGAATATGGTGGCAACCACACCCCACAGTGATGGACACAGTAGTGTATTTGTACTCTAAGAGACCAGGATGGTGTTAGAAAATGGTTTGGTTAAATAAGCAGATGATTATCTGTGAGCAACACAAAAGTGAAGAACTCAAAGTCATCTGACTAGCACACTTTGCAATCAACTGCTTTGTTAGAGAAAAATACATGGTATAGAGAGAAGGCAAGCATGCTTTTGAGTCGTTATTTAAGACAGAATATGGTGGCAACCACACCCCACAGTGATGGACACAGTAGTGTATTTGTACTCTAAGAGACCAGGATGGTGTTAGATAAATGGTTTGGTTAAATAAGCAGTTTCTAGGAAAAAAATGAGAGGTGAGATCTGGTTTTATCTAAAGGTCCTTTATTGTTCCATGATTCAAAAGTTTTCATTATGAGAATAATGACCTCAGGTTTCCGAAAGAAGAGTAAAGAAGCTACTTCTAGATAGGCCTACACTCAGACGATAATAGATTCTCAGTCTCCACCAAAGTTTCATGACCCTTTCACATTACCTGAAGAACTTTGAAAAATAAGCCACCAAGGTAACTCTCTAGAAATTCTTATTCACTTGGGCTGGGTGGAGTTTGGCCTTTAATAACCTTTGAAATGTTTCCAGATGATTCTAACACTTAAGCAGACTTGAAGCCACAGTTCTGTGTCCACAACTTGTGGTAGAACAAATACACCAGACATTAACCTGTCTATATCAGGCCAGGGTTACAAGGTTATAGGTAGAAATTTGTCATTTTTCTGTGAAAACTTATAGTCTTGTAGATGTTTCATGTATTGTAAAAAAGCAAACCATTTCATCAAATGTCATGTTCCTTCCTGGAAACAGAGAATGCTGAGGCTGCTGCTGCTAAGTCGCTTAAGTCATGTCCAATCTGTGTGACCCCGTAGATGGCAGCCCACCAGGCTCCCCCATCCCTGAGATTCTCTAGGCAAGAATACTGGAGTGGGTTGCCATTTTGTTCTCCAATGCATGAAAGTGAAAAGAGAAAGTGAAGTTGCTCAGTCATGTCCAACTCTTAGTGACTCCATGGACTGCAGCCTACCAGGCTCCTCTGCCCACAGGATTTTTCAGGCAAGAGTACTGGAGTGGGGTACCATTGCCTTCTCCAGGAAAGAGAGAATAGCTGGTGCAATATTTACTGCTTTTGGGAAAAGCAGAATGGTGTACTGGAAACAACACTTAACAAGGTTTCTAAAGATGGGGATTCTAGTCCCAAATCTACCACAAAATAGCCTTGAGAACTTATATCAGCCAGTTAACAAACTGAACCTGTTTCTTCCCCTAAACACGGCCTGCTGTTTTTTTATCTTCTACTAGATATATCATACATCTAGCCTTAATCTTCCAATTCAAGTTAGGTATTTTTGACCCTATTTTATAGATGACTAAATTACAGTAAAAATAATCTTTGTAATTCACCCATTCAGTAAGAAGTAGAGAGAAGAATTCCATCCAAGTCCTTCAATGCTGAACAAGTTAAGGTTCATCTGCAAACAAAACTCCTTTAACTTATTTAAACAAAAAGGTACATTAAACATTCAGTTAATGAACTGGAGGGACAGACTCTACATTCAGCTTCCAATAATGGTCCCCACCTGCAGAGTCCTTGGCCTTTTCTTTAATTGATGGGGAAGACTCCTGCGGTCTTTGTAAAGAACCACTGAGTCACTGAGTTGCTAACAGAGAGATGTGTTGATAGACTCCACAACTCGCAAAATTTCTTCATGGCACCTTGCCTGTCCTTTACTTAACTTGGTTCTGACTGCAAATGTAACAAAATTCATCTGATTGGTGAAAACCTAAATTTAACTCAGGCCATGTGGCAAAGGCATCTGGAAAGTCGAGCTTTACCTTTCCAGCTTCCATGATATAGAAAGGTGCACAAGACAGAGACAGATTGAATGTGGAAAAGCTGGTGTTTGACATTTACCACAATTTCATGGGCTGTTTTTACTATTTGTGGCTATATTACGTGTTTGTTCGATAATGAAATCAAACAATGTATGAAGGGTTCCTAAAATAACTAAAATATCAAGTTTATTTTTTTCCAATGCAAATTACTATTATTAAAGCATGCAGATAAGAGATAATGCTCATTTAGAGTGACATTTATTTAGAAGGTACTATGACCCAGCACTATTTCAAATGCTTTATATCAAATAATTTATTTGACCTTTACAGTAACCTTACAGACAAACCAAGGCATAGACTTTAGGAAGCTTAGGAAAAGCCACCTATCTAACACAAAGGAGAGCCAGATTTGAGCCCAGTTAGTCTGCATACTTACCTCTGGATAATCCTTTGTCTCCATGACAGACATAGACAGAAGCAGCTTGCTTTCATTGAATTTTTAGATGCTTTACAACTTGATTAATGCTAGAACATGACATTAAAAAAATCAAACAATAAACAACACCCACCAACACATACCATATAGGCTTTCTGACAAAGGAGATAAATGGGGTAAGCCAGAAACAGTAGAGGGGTTACAGAAAAAAGAAGGCAAGCCCAGCCCTCCCCTTTGTAAAGTTCAAAATAAATTATTATTTTGCAATTTGTCTACCCATGATACCCATTCTGAATTTTTGCTGCATAAAAATGAAGGAAAAAAATGTGTTTCAACTTAAATACATTTTGCCTTAAGGAGCTTCAGACAGTTTGAACTTGAAATGCAGCCCATGAATGAATATTTAATTTCACTTTCCTTATAAGTGAAATTGAATCACTTTTGCAAGTCTGAGGGTGACAGTTTCAAATTTCAACTCAGGCAGGCAATCAACAGAGAATAATATTACAGCAGGGGAAAAAGTTGGTGATTCAGTAATGACATTTTAATGTTACAGAATAGAGTATTGGTATAGAAATTTGCAATCCCTTGTGATAGCTTTATGTTGACTTAACAATCAATACTATCATAACAATAAAAATATTCAAGTCTCTAGCTATAAGCAATGCCTAAGAATGAGAACTTGTCCGTCATTTGTTAAAGCCTTCCATGTTTTTGATACAACAAAAAATTTTCCATGCATTTAATCTGGTGTTTTAAATTATGGCATAGACATTTAAAGATATTGAAAACGTATTTCTTCCTTTGGCTATTATTTAAAAAAACAAAGGTAGTTTTCTGGAACACTTTTTAAAGTTACCTTCTGAAACTAATTTGAACTTTTATTTTAAATTCAAACAACTTCAACTACAATAGATTGTATCTTATCATTATTAAGCATTTATTAAGCTTTCTTTTTGTGTGGCGCCATAATCAGTACTTAAAACAAACATGGTCTCTGTCCATTAGAACTGAAACCTATAACCTGCTCAGTAACCACAGAATGAACTCCAACCCACTCAGTGTCTTTACTTACTGAGTTAAAGAATAATGACTATAACAGCCTGATTTTTTCTAGTAATGATGTTTATAAATTGATCTTCTTTCTTATTATGATCCATGAGCATTTTCTTATTTCTGACATGTTTTTTCTGCTTGCAGGGAACCTGGAAATAGACTGTTATTATGTGCATCTTCCATGGTGGGAAGAAAGAATGAGAAATAGCAGGAGTTTACAGCTTTTTAAATTTTAAGTTAGGGAAATAGATTGAGAGAAATTTTCCAGGCTTCTTATTTTGTGGGGTAGTTTAACTCTATCTATAAACAAAACACATGTAAATTTATATAAAAGCTCACAAAAGAATATGAATACTGGATCTGTTTCCCTCCTCAAATACTTCTAGACAGTACTTGTTCTCTTCACAACTGGTTATAGTGAATGTCTATCTACTAAGGAAAGGGGAGCCAATGAGGTATGATGTCTGCCCTCAAAAAATACATAATCTCAAAAGACAAATGTAAGAAGTATCAAAGATTTACTATAAGATCATGGTTAGGAGATGTACTCTCTATATGTGCAAAAACTACATGAGGGTTATAGATCACTCTCTTGCTTTACTAAACACATCTCATCAGAGATGAAAATAGAAATAGGTTTTGAATACTGAGTAGAGTTAATCCAGGCTGAGAAAGATAGCAAGGCCCTCTAGAGAAGAAAAGCATTAAGGAAGGTGCATCAAATCTCAATCTCATTGATCTCCTTGGATCATAGAAAAAAGCAAGAGAGTTCCATAAAAACATCTACTTAGCTTTATTTACTACGCCAAAGCCTTTGACTGTGGGGGATCATGACAAACTGTGGAAAATTTTTAGAGAGATGAGTATACCACACCACCTTACCTGCCTCCTGAGAAATCTGTATGCAGGTCAAGACGCAACAGTTAGAACTGGACATGAAACAACAGACTGCTTCCAAATTGGGAAAGGAGTACATCAAGGCTGTTATACAGTCACCTTGCTTATTTAACTTTTATGCATAATACATAATGCGAGGCTAGATGAAGCACAAGCTGGAATCAAGATTGCTGGAAGAAATATCCATAACCTCAGATATGCAATGACACCACCCTTAAGGCAGAAAGTGAAGAGGAACTAGAGAGCCTCTTGAAAGTGAAAGTGGAGAGTCAAAAAGCTGGCTTGAAACTCAACGTTCAAAAAACTAAGATCGTGGTATCCGGTGCCATCACTTCATGGCAAATAGATGGGGAAACAATGGAAACTGTGACAGACTTTTCTTGGGCTCCAAAATCACTGCAGATGGTGACTGCAGTCATGAGACTAAAAGATGCTTGCTTCTTGGAAGAAAAACTATGACCAACCTAGAAAGTATATTAAAAAGCAGAGACATTACTCTGCTGATAAAGGTCGGTCTGGTCAAAGCTATGGTTTTCCAGTAGTCATGTATGGATGTGAGAGTTGGACCATAAAGAAAGCTGAGTGCCAAAGAATTGATGCTTTTAAAAAAACAGTGCTGTTGGAGAAGACTCTTGAAAATCCCTTGAACTGCAAGGAGATCCAACCACTCAATCCTGAAGGAAATCAGTCCTGAATATTCACTGGAAGGACTGATGCTGAAGCTGACGCTCCAATACTTTGGCCACCTAATGTGAACTGACTCATTGGAAAAGACCCTGATGCTGGGAAACATTGAGGAATGAAGAGAAGAGGACAACAGAGGATGAGATGTTTGGATGGCATCACTGACTCAATGAACATGAGTTTGAGCAAGCTCTCGGAGTTGGTGACGGACAGGAAAGCCTGGTGGTCCATGGGGTTGCAAAGAGTCAGACACAACTGAGAGACTAAACTGGACTGATCAGATCTCACAGTGAGTCTTGAGATGGTACATAGCTGATGTGGAAATAATCAAGGACACATAGTAATGGAATTTCTGAAGATAATCCTGGAACAGAGTATAGGCATTAATTTTTGGAAAATCATGATTGCTCTGCTAAGAAGTTTGAATTGATCCTGATGAATTAGCAGCCATTGAAAGGGAGTGATTTGTTATGACTATTTGAGGGCAGATAATCATGAAATTAGAAGACGCTTACTCCTTGGAAGAAAAGTTATGACCAACCTAGATAGTATATTCAAAAGCAGAGACATTACTTTCCCAACTAAGGTCCGTCTAGTCAAGGCTATGTTTTTTCCAGTGGTCATGTATGGATGTGAGAGTTGGACTGTGAAGAAGGCTGAGTGCTGAAGAATTGATACTTTTGAACTGTGGTGTTGGAGAGAACTCTTGAGAGTCCCATGGACTGCAAGGAGATCCAACCAGTCCATTCTGAAGAAGATCAACCCTGGGATTTCTTTGGAAGGAATGATGCTAAAGCTGAAACTCCAGTACTTTGGCCACCTCATTTGAAGAGTTGACTCATTGGAAAAGACTCTGATGCTGGGAGGGATTGGCAACAGGAGGAGAAGAGGACGACTGAGGATGAGAAAAGGACGACCGAGGATGAGATGGCTGAATGGCATCACGGACTCGATAGAGCCTGAGTGAACTCTGAGAGATGGTAATGAACAGGGAGGCCTGGCGTGCTGCGATTCATGGGGTCGCAAAGAGTCGGACACAACTGAGTGACTGAACTGAACTGAACTGAATCATGGGAACAGACTCTTGCTCACAGAATGTTGCACCTCATAAGCATTACTTACCTTGCCTCAGATCCTTGTAAAGTGTCCCCGTTTCCTTTCCTAATAAGTTTATCAGTCCATTCTTTTTTATCTATTCATCCCTTTCCACTTGTATGCATTGAACACCCATTATGTTAAATAGCCCTTGGCTCTGGAGACACAGGGATAACCAGTATTGATAGTCTCTATACTCAGAGAAATCAAAACTGTTGAAGGTATATGAATTAATTACCTACAAAGCACACAAACATTTGAGGTTTTAAAATGCTAGCCATATTCTTTTTCACAGTTCTATCAGTTGACTAGGCAGTATGCTACTGGTCTAGACTGGTCTGCATTCCATGGAAGCCAGCTGAACTTGGTGGTATATGGTGCCTTCACTCATAGGGTCAGCCTACACTCAAGAGATAGAAACATAAATTTCGATCTTTGAAGGGAGAAATTGAAGAGAGGTATGGGCACAGGCCCACAGGGGGATTTAAGCTTATATAAATAATAGACAGATCAGTTCAGTTTAGTTCAGTCACTCCGTTGTGTCCAACTCTTTGCAACCCCATGAATCATAGCGCACCAGGCCTCCCTGTCCATCATCAACTGCCGGAGTATACACAAACACATGTCCATTGAGTTGGTGATGCCATCCAACCATCTCATCCTCCATTGTCCCCTTCTCCTCCTGCCCTCAATCTTTCCCACCATCAGGGTCTTTTCAAATGAGGCAGCTCTTCACATCAGGTGGCCAAAGTATTGAACAAATAGATAAAGATAATTACATGTATAAAAAATACTTTGAAGTATATGACCCTAGTCATGAGATAGAAGTGAGTCTAACAGACTATTTTAGAAAGAAGGATTAGCCAAGGTGTTAACAAAAAAGTGATATTTATCTGCAACTTGAAGGGCAAAATGAGTCTGTAAGTACAATACTGTGGCTCATCTAGTAAAACCAGGAAAGAAACGGTATTTGAGGAGCAGAGACGAGGTCAGTTTGAGGAATAATAAGCTAAGATGAAAGTGGCTTGAAGTGGAGTTGGATTTGAAGTTAGGAATCATTCTTGCTAGTGGGTTTGTGGATAATGGTAAGAATTTTAAATTTCAGATATAACACTTCTCACCCATCATCTGTTTCTTCTGTTGACTTTACTGTTTTTTAATCTCTTCGTATAACAAATTCTTACCTATTTTTCCCACATAAAGGGTGGTCAGTAAATGTGATCTGAGTGAAAGAAGTAAAGGAAAATGTAAAGGCAAAAAATGAAAATATACATTATAGAGGGTTTTACTTTATGATCACTTGAATATTAAAATAAGGTGGGATAGATATGATTATTATTTATTTTGTAAAGATAAGGAAATGAAGCTCAAGTGAATAAAATTTCTTTATCAGAATCACCCAGAAATTATCAGTGAATCTAATTATCCTTATCTAAATCACTATATCTCCTTTCAGTCTTTCCTTAAAAGAATTTAAAAAAAAGACTATATCAGTAAACATACTGGTATTTTCATAAAATAATATTTCTAAAGTATTATTTAGGTCTGATATGAAAAAAAATTATCTTGTGTGCTTGGTAAAATATAGATTCTTACTAAATCAAACAGTCCTCATTAGGACTCTGGAAATAACGTATTTGTTAACCTTCTCCCTGAAAACACTGATATATGTACACTCTGTTTTGGAAAACAATGTCTTTGTGCTTTTTCACAAGTTAAATCATTATTCTAGAAACTTTTGGCAAATGAGTTATTCCATTACTTAAGAATTATGAGATATTGGATAATAAGCATGCATTTATAAAAATTTTAAATAACTGTTAATTGCTCAGTCATGTCCAACTCTTTGTGACCCTATAGACTGTAGCCTGCCAGGATCCTCTGTCCATGGAATTCTCCAGGCAAGGATATGGAGTGGGTAGCCATTCCCTTCTCCAGGTGATCTTTCTGATCCAGGGATCAAACCTCTTCTCCCTCATTGCAGGCAGATTCTTTACCATCTGAGCCACAGTGAGATTCAGTGCAATTACAAATTGCAGATAATAAATATTTTTCTGGAAGGAACTGACTGGTTTTTAAAGGGATGTTTTACAGTGGGATTTTTTTTACCTTACCAATATTTCATCAAATAGTATCATGGATTTACTTTCATTTTATTAAATTTTTTTATTCTTCATTAAGTCCTATTTAGGTATCTTGACATTCCTCATAAGCATGTACTTCCATATTCTTTACATTGTTTTATGACACATAGGGTAAATTGTTCAAAAGTTTCAGCAAATAAAATTGCTAACCTTAAGATATCATTTTTTATGTGTTTTTGTACAGTTTCCTTTTTATAAAAAAAATAAACCACATGTGTGTTTTTTTTAAAATCTAGCAAAATAAATTTTAAAAAATGATCATAAAATAGGCCAGACTTTTTATAAATATTCTACTGATGAAACAGCCCTGTCCAATAGGATAGGTGTATGAGCCAAATAAGAAATTCTGAATTTTCTAATAACTATGTTTAAAAAGAGGTAAAAAGCATGCACATACTAACGTACTATCTTATGGAATGTGACAGTTAATATAAACTGAAATTTTACTAAAACAATGTTTTCTTTAATAGAAAAATACATCAGTTTTTAAATTTAAATTTTCATTGGTTAAATTTAGTTCCTAGGCATATTTGCTGTGCTCAGTAGCGTGATGAGAACAGTAGCTGGTATACTGATGGCAGAGATATAGGCTATCAAAGCTTGCCTTAGACAGATTGACAAAAAGCTACTGTCTCTCACCTATATAGTAATTAAGCCTTTATATCACTTCTGGGTGCCTAACAAACAACACAGACCAGAAATCACTGTGAGGTTCCTAGATTTAATAAATGTTTTGTACCTCTGCACTCTTTTCTGTGAGATGACACAGCTTTTTGTCAATTTAAAAAAGTCACTTAGGCTCTATTTTATTCTTCACATAAAACTTAATGCACAGGTGTCTTTAGGAGGTCCTCAAAAGTGAATGTGCTATTGGAATGTGGAGTGAAGAGTTTTTGAATTTTCATTTCTTTAGGATACATAAAATGATGAATATTTACTCATCATTACTATACAATGAATATTTACTCATTGTTATAGTAAATATATTATAGTACAGTACGACTAAGGTCCGTCTAGTAAAGGCTATGGTTTTTCCTGTGGTCATGTATGGATATGAGAGTTGGACTGTGAAGAAGGCAGAGCACTGAAAAATTGATGCATTTGAACTGTGGTGTTGGGGAAGACTCTTGAGAGTCCCTTGGACTGCAAGGAGATCCAACCAGTCCATTCTGAAGGAGATCAATCCTGGGATTTCTTTGGAAGGAATGATGCTAAAGCTGAAACTTCAGTACTTTGGCCACCTCATGCGAAGAGTTGACTCATTGGAAAAGACTCTGATGCTGGGAGGGATTGGCGGCAGGAGGAGAAGGGGACAACCGAGGTTGAGATGGCTGGATGGCATCATGGACTCGATGGACATGAGTCTGAGTGAACTCCGAGAGATGGTGATGGACAGGAAGGCCTGGCGTGCTGCGATTCATGGGGTCGCAAAGAGTCAGACATGACTGAGTGACTGAACTGAACTGAACTGAACTGAACTGATACTATACTATGAATATTTTTTCATCATTACTATAATGATGAATATTTCTTGGAATCTTCATTTGTTTTGTTAACATGCTTATATATTTGAACTGTAGAACTCACTGGGATGATAATTGTTGTTACTGAGAAAGTAACTTTTTCAATCTAGGTAAATTTTGCCTAAATGTATAAACTTGCAATTTCAGTAGAAGCTTTTGGATAAGTAAGAGATCATTCATAGTTGCTGGGAGAAAATGGGGTGGGAGAGAAATAATAAAGCTCATAATGAATGGAGAGGAAAATTTCTTAAAATCACTGTGTTCTTTCCCTCTGTGCTGTTTAATGAAATTCTTTATGGCACAAGAGAATGGAGTTGACATTTTAGAGTCAGCAAAATGTTTAATGATTCACCATATGATGGAATACTTTTTTTTAAGACTATTTTATCTTTGATGGAGCTGCTGCTGCTAAGTCACTTCAGTCGTGTCCGACTATGTGTGATCCCATAGACGGCAGCCCACCAGGCTCCTCTGTCACTGGGAGTCTCTAGGCAAGAATACTGGAGTGGGTTGCCATTTCCTGCTCCAATGCATGAAAGTGAAAACTGAAAGTGAAGTTGAATGGTATGTAAAATACTGAAGTTCTTGAGTTTCCCAGTCAAGGAGGCTATGTTGCTCTTATAGGAAAGCTAAGCACAAACTTGACAAGTAACAAGAGTATTAATTTCAAATCTCCTAACACAGAATACTCTTAAGAACATGCATTTTTAATTTTAGATTGAAAGATATTTTATTTGTAGCAGTTCTCAAGTTTGGCCCTCCTGTTGAGATTTCTTTTTTCTTGAAATATAATTGACATAACATTTTATAAGTTTAAAGTATACAATGTAGTGATTTGACATGTGCATATATTGCATCACAATAAAGCTAGTGAACACATTTACCAGTTGACATAAGTCACAAAATTTTTTGTTAAGAGCTTTTAAAATCTATTTTCAGCAATTTTCACGTATGTAGCACAGCATTTACTGTGGGCTTCCCAGGTGGCTCAGTGGTAAAGAATCTGCTTGTCAAAGCAGGGGACATAAGAGACTCAAATTTGATCCCTGTGTCTGGAAGATCCCTTGGAGGAGGACACAGCAGCCCACTCTAGTATTCTTGGATAGAGGAGCCTGGCAGGCCACAGCCCATGGAGTCACAAAGAGTTGGACACAGCTGAAGTGACAGCACACATACATGCGTTGTTTACTATAATCAGCGGGCTATACATTACATCTGCAGAATTTATTCATCCTTTAACTGGAAGTTTGTACCCTTTGACTTCCTTCATCCATTTATTCCACCCCAGGCCCACCCCTGAAACTCACCAATCTGTTCTGTTTTTTTGAGTCTGTTTTTTTCAGATTCTACATATAAGTAAGTTTATATAGTATTTGCCATTCTGTGACTTATTTCACTTAGCCTAATGCCCTCAAGGTTTATTCATGTTGTCATAAATGGAAAGATTTCCTTCTTCTTTATGACTGAATAATATTCATATTTATATAATATGTGTGTGTGTTCAGTCATGTACAACTCTTTGCAATCCCTGGACGATAACCCGCGAGGCTCCTCTGTCCAGGAAAATTTCCAGGCAAAAATATTGAAGCAAATTTCCATTTCCTCCTCTAGGGGATCTTCCTGACCCAGGGATTAAACTCATGTCTTCTCCATCTCCTGCATTGGCAGGTGAATTCTTTACCACTGAACATCTTGGGAAGCCTTATATATTGGGCATATAAATATATTATATATATATATCTCATATAGGAGTATAAGATGAAGCTTTCTGTACCATCCATCCATCAATAGAGACTTAGGTTGTTTCCACATCATTCTGGCTATTGTAAATAATGCTGCATTGATGCAATGAACACAAAATTGTAGATATCTTTTTGGTATCTTTTTTGGAAAATGATAAGTAATAAAATATGATGAAGGATGTAATTTTCATAATGTAAATATCTTGACATTTCAAATTTTGGATAGCACCAAGAAAAATAACAGTAATCAGCAATTGTTTGTCTCTTCCTAATAATCAATTACCCTGTTCAGTGTTTTATGTCCATTATCTCATTATGTCCATTATGCATTTTTTTCTCTTATACATTAAATAAAAGGAAATTTTTGAGGTATTCACAAGAATTACAAGCCAAAATAACAATTATTGTAGCAATTTAGTCACTATTTTTTGTCATGCATTTAATAATTTTTATTATTTTATAAGATGACTGCCTTTTATATGTCACAATGATAGTCACATATTTAAAACATTTCTATCAGTGCTGTTGCACTCTGTATGTTTCAGAAGAAGTGACTGCTAAGTGCTCTGACTCACCACCCACACCCATGGGTTCCTTTGTTTGAGCTGGACTCTTCAAGATTTAATAAATGCCACCATTGATACCACCTCCTTCACAACCTGCTGAGGTACAAAGATGTTCAGATCTCAGAGGTATTTAATTGGAATAACAGTGCTCTTTACACCCTATGATATTATTTTGGACACATAAGGCCACAGGACTGGAAAAGGTCAGTTTTCATTCCAATCGCAAAGAAAGGCAATGCCACAGGATATTCAAACTACCACACAATTGCCCTCATCTCACATGTTAGCAAAGTAATGCTTAAAATTCTCCAAGCCAAGCTTCAACCATATGTGAACTGCAAAATTCCAGATATTTAAGCTGAATTTAGAAAAGGCAGAAGAACTAGAGATCAGATTGCCAAAATCTATTGGATCATCAAAAAAGCAAGAGAGTTTCACAAAAACATTTGTTTTATTAACTACACCAAAGCCTTTGACTTTGTAGATCACAACAAACTATGAAAAATTCTTGAAAAGATGGGAATACCACACAGGGTATTACCAGGGTAATACCAGATGGGAATACTGACCTGCCTCCTGAAAAATCTGTATGCAGGTCAAGAAGCAACAGTTAGAACTGGACATGGAACAATGGACTGGTTTCAAATAGGAAAAGGAGTACATCAAGGCTGTATATTGTCACCCTGCTTATTTAACTTATATGCAGAGTACATAATACAAAATGCTGGATGAAGCATAAGCTGGAATCAAGATTGCCAGAAGAAATATCAATAACCTCAGATATTCAGGTGAACTGCACATATGGCAGAAAGTGAAGAGGAATTAAAAAGCCTCTTGAAGAAGGTGAAAGAGGAGAATGAAAAAGCTGGCTTAAAACAACATTCAGAAAACTAATGGAGTATTACTCAGCCATTAAAAAGAATACATTTGAATCAGTTCTAATGAGGTGGATGAAACTGGAACCTATTATATAGAGTGAAGTGAGCCAGAAAAAAAAAAAAACCCACCAGTACGGTATACTAACACATATATATGGAATTTAGAAAGACGGTAACGATAACCCTGTATGCAAGACAGCAAAAGAGACATAGATGTATAGAACAGTTTTTTGGACTCTGCGGGAGAGGGAGAGGGTGGGATGATTTGGGAGAATGGCATTGAAACATGTATAATATCATATAAGAAACAAGTCGCCAGTCCAGGTTCAATGCATGATACAGGATGCTTGGGACAGGTGCACTGAGACGACCCAGAGGGATGATATGGGAGGGAGGTGGGAGGGGAGATCAGGATGAGGAACGTATGTATACCTGTGGCAAATACATGTTGATGTACAGCAAAACCAATACAACTTTGTAATTAACCTCCAATTAAAATAAATAAATTTATATTAAAAAAGAAAGAAAACTAAGATCACAGCATCCAGTCCCACCTCTTCATGGCAAATAGAAGGGGAAACAATGAAAACAGTGTAGAACTTTATTTTCTTGGGCTCCAAAATCACTGCAGATGGTGACTGCAGTCATGAAATAAAAATATGTTTGCTCCTTGGAAGAAAAACTATGACCAATCTAGACAGATATTAAAAAGCAGAGACATAACTTTGCTGACAAAGGTCAGTCTTGTCAAAGCTATGGTCTTCCAGTAGTCATGTATGGATGTGAGAGTTGGACTATAAAGAAAGCTGAGCGCCGAAAAATTGATGCCTTTAAAAAACAGTGGTGTTGGAGAAAACACTTGAGAGTCCCTTGGACTACAAGAAGATCCAACCAGTAAATCCTAAAAGAAATTAGTCCTGAATATTCATTGGAATGATTGATGCTGAAGCTGAAACTCCAGTACTTTGGCTACCTGATGCGAAGAACTGACTCATTGGAAAAGACCCTGATGCTGGGAAAGATTGAAGGCAGGAGGAGAAGGGAATGACAGAGGATGAGATGCTTGGATGGTATCATCAACCCAATGGAAATGAGTTTGAGCAAGCTCCAGAAGTTGATGATGGACAGGGAAGCCTGGCATGCTGCAGTCCATGGGGTCACAAAGAGTCAGATGTACTGAGCAACTGAAATGAAGTGAATTGATGATCTGTCATCATTATTCGAGTATATCCATCATATAAATTGATTTTTTTTCATGTATGGGCATTTTTGAGGTTAAAAAAAAATCTCATCTAGTATGAAGGGAAGAATAAATGAATCATATAAACATTACTTTAGCTCTTTTACCACTAAAATTCATCTTTCTTTTCATTTGAACTTATAGTATTACTAGTGTTATGCCTTAAATATAATACTAGGATGAAACACATATAAAGATTTTTTAAGTTCCCAAATCTATAAGCTTCTATTTGACTTTCTCACCCACAGTTTGCTTTTAGGTTCTGACATATCCATCAGAAAATAAGTAAATAACAATGCTAAAGTGAAATGTTGCTTTAGCATTCATTCTATTTGTTGTCCTTTAAGGAAACTATTGCCATTTGACATTTAAGAATGACATCCTAGATGTTTAAATCCAAAAATTGCTCAAGTCTTGTATTTATATTTTATTGATGGAAACAGTTTTTGGTGTAGCTGCCAACTAACTTAAGAGACAAACTCAAGGTTCAGCTATGAGAACTAATTTATCAAAAAGCAAGAAGGCAACTACTTCTCTGTCCTTTTGTATGTGTGTGTGTGTGTGTGTGTGTGTGTGTGTGTGTGTGTGT